>JARWLF010000894.1:0-13814 GCA_029853055.1 Scenedesmus sp. KT-U | reverse complement strand
ATCATCCTCAGGATCATGACCTCATGCTTGAGGCGCTGTTTGACGGCTGGGACTGCAAGTCAGTTATCATCAAGCCCTCGGTACACAGCAGCGGCATGGGCAACATCAGAATAGCAACAGTAGACGACCTGGTCTTGACAGTAGTAGCCATGCGTGAGGGCGCCCCTGGGGTCCTTCCCAACAGGTTGACCCTGCAGCCAGAGGGAGCTGCTCTGCCTATGAGTCTCCCTGAGCTGCTTGTTGTTGAGCCATGGATCGAGACTGATGCTGTGGATGCTGTTGGCGGTGGTGATGGTGTGGAGCTGCAGTGGTCGGGTGACAACAGATGGGTTGAAGTGTCTGTGGGACTACTGGGAGAGTTGGTGAGGTTGCAAGACTGCCTGCTGTTTGCGGTAATTGCACAGTTTGGATGGTGTTGACTTCCATGACACCAACTGTGCCTTGCCAATTGCCCCCTCTTTGGCGCTGTTGTGTTGAGGCTGCATGCTGTGCGGTCATGTCAGGGGTTTTTCCGATAGGGAGCGTTGTAGTCATCTATGACAGCAGGTTCACTCAAGCACATGGCTACAGTAGGCGAGAAATACAGCCAGAATGTTCTGGTTGTAGCAGAGCCTGCATCATGTTGTTGTCGTCTTGACCTGCAGGGCTCCATGATCGCTCTCCAACCAACCATGTTGGCTGCCAGCACAACCAGTGCAGGCCGCCAGCAGTTCACACCACCACCTGAACATGTTATGCCACCAGCAGCAGTCGAAGCCGTCCAGGTAGGCAGATGATGTAGCTGTATATAGCTATATATGTCGTTGACATGCACTGCCTGTTCAACAGTCTCAATTGCTACCTAAAAAGAAGACATCGCCCACGAGTTACACAGTAAACAGCACAGCTTGTCAGCCAGGGAGAGTCTCTGTGAGCGAGTGTTAATGTCAAAGTAGCACATCCATCTCAGCTCCTGACATGACAGCATTGCAGATTGGTCAATACGTCTGCCACTGCATAACACTGCTGTGTCTTGCTATGCAAGCACTAGACTACAAATGACACTTTGACACTTTGTTCTGCGCAGGGTTATGCTGTCGCGCTTGCTGATGGTCTTGGCTTGCGCAGCATTGCATGTGTGGACGGTTTTGTAAATGTTGACAATGGAGAGTTCATCGTGATGGATGTGAAGCCCAATCCACCACTCACAGATGGAAGCCCTCTCTTGCAACAGGTAAGGCAGTATAGCTCATTGCCTGCTGCTGCAAGGACACACCTGCGTACATCCTAATGCCTCTCACATACTCGCTGAACCCATATTAGTATCGCTGTTTGGATACTCGTTTTGTAGCTGACAGTGATCAGCAGGGTAGCTATAGGCCAGATGCTGTTGTTGCTTCAGCAAATAACTTGGCAGCATAGATAGATCTGAACATCTGCGCACTGTAATAGTGTGTATCACATGGGTTAGTCTGACAGCTTCCTTGGAAAGGGGAAGTAGTGGAACATGTGACTACCTGAGCCTAGACTGGCTGCGCCAGGTATCATCTTCCTTTTTCCTAGACATCAGGTGTGCTCCAAAGCTGCATAGCTTACAACCAGGCTTGCCTCCATTGTTTGCCATGTAGGCCTTGTTGCATGACCCTCCCCTGCTTCCATATCAGCTGTTCCGGTACCTGGCCCAACAAGCACTGATCTCTGCGGAGGCAGTTGCAGAAGCAGAAGCGGCTGCAGCAGACCTGACGTCAAGCAGCAGTAGCCTCTATGCCCCTGCAGAAGCTGGTAGTGCTGGATTTGATGCAGAGGACTTTGACTTTGGTGATGCTTCAGCAGATGAAATGTTTGGGGGCCCAGGTGGCTATGGAGGTGATGAAGGTGCTGACGGTGGTGTAGAAGATGAAGATATGGAAGGGCTAGCTGCAGGGTGGACACGCTAGGCAATCAGGGTCCAGGATGAGTCTCATTCTGTTTGACGAAAGGCAGCCCTATGAGCCTGGCATCAAGTTGGGCACTTTCTGTGGGCGAGCTACTTCATGTAGCAAAGCATGGCAGATGCGACTCATTTGCTGACATGATCAGCGCACGGTCCGCTGGGCGGGACGAAGAGTACAACTTTTGATTGTGGGCAACAACAGAATCAGTAGTAGCCTACTACTGAGTGTCACACATATAGTGTACCCATCTGATGCGGCCTGTGTCAGCATATGCATTGAACTTACTATACAGTGACACGCAGTGCTCATTCCTGCTGATAATTCGAATCATTGTAGCAGCTGTATGGACCTCATGGCGACCATGTGACGCCCGCAACACATCTTAATTTGAAAGTGCGTGCATGAGTTCATCCCACAGGGGGTCACCCCCTGCTGCACGGTGCAGCAAACACATGCATGATGCATATGCATCACTCCATCACCCGCACGTGTATCCTGCGGCAAGGGCTGTTACCATCAGATCATACCCTGTAGGGCACAAAGGGGTATCATGCTGCTCACATGGCAATGCATCCGTGCTGCTGCACGGGCGAATGCGGCCTGCCTTTTGTCTCTTCTTCATCTGACTCATTGCATCCATGTTCCCAGGCACACACAATAGGTCAGGGTCCTTCCTGCACAAACTGCTCAGACCTGATCATGACAACACTGTTAGAAACACCTGCACACAGTCACCACTCATCGATGGACACCTGTCAGAAGCAGTAGCTGGTCTCTTTGCGCGGCAGCTGCACCCTAGCAGCTGCTGCCTGAAACCACTGACGGACGAACTTGAGAATTATCAGCAGCCTTGCCCACATCATCCCGATGCTGCTGCACTGTCAACTATAAACGGTTTATAGTTCTGCAAAGAGTCTTCGCAGAACACACAAACCATCTTCACCACAGCTGTCCCCTTGACATGGATCAATTACACCCCACAACACCGACCAATCCTGAAGTGATGAGAACGGTGTAGGGGTCCTGAACACATAGTTCTGCAAGCACTAAAGACGACTGCTGGAGCATCCAACAAGACAGATTATTCCCCCCACCCCTGTCCAGCCAGAAATACACAACACTGTGTGTCATCTACATCTAGATGTCATGCGCTGATCAGCTGACCCATAGTTGGGGTGCTAGCCATTGATGCTACCTTGATGCACATGACACTGCTGTCATATCCACTCACTGATGTTGCCGAAATCAACTGGACCATTGGCCCCTCAAAGAAAGAAAGCGACTTTTCCACAAGGTCTGTAGCTTGCTGCTAAACCCATCCTTTCACAGCTGCTGACAGACCAATCCTATCACTGCCTGCCTCCACGGCCACCGCGCCCTTGCTGACCATAGTAGCCACCACCACCGCCGCCACCCTGCCTGCCGCCATAGCCTCCCCTGCCACGTCCTCTACCCCTGCCCCTGTGATGGAAGTGACGTGCAGCGCCTGCACCACCAAATGTCTCAATATCCACCTGACGCTGCTCATGCATATTACGGCGACCAGCACCGCCAGCGTGCTCAAAGGCTGCCATCTTCTCTAGCGCTTCGCAGCTGACCATATCAAAGAAGTCGTCCTTGTTGTAGGCTGCAGGGTGTGCCTTGACCTGCTGTTCTGCTTCACGCAAAGCTGCCTCCTTATCAAAGTGCTTGTTCGCCTGAAGTGGGTAACATGACAGCAGTATTCAATGGTAGGCGAGCCAGTGGGCGAAATTTGGATCAAAAGAAAAATCACAGGCAGAATAACAATACCAGCATCAGAATCTTAGCCCATGCAGGAGCTGCAGATACTGCACAGCCAGATCTGCGAACACTGCTTGCTGACTAGACTCTGAAGACTATCAAAGCACACCATTGTTGAAGGCACATCAGGAATATGGGCTTCTACAAAGGCACCAGAGCCTGGGGCTGCCTCACCTCCTCAAAGTTGTAGTCCTCATCAGGTACAGGTGGTGCAGGCGCCTGTGCTGGTCCCCGACCACCGGCAGCAGCACCACCCCGTCCTCCCATGTGCCCACCAACAGGACCCATACCTCCACGCCCACCAGCAGGACCAGGACCATACCCTCCCCTACCAGGACCACCCATGCCCCCACCCATACCTCCTCGTCCAGGACCACCAGGGGGACCACCCATGCCGCCCCTGCCACCACGCCCACCTGGTGGGCCACCCATACCACCCCTGCCTCCGGCTGCATGTGCATAGCTGCCACCGCCTACGTTGCCGCCTAGAAGGTCACCATTCTGTGCTGGTGGTGGATGCTGCTGTGCTAAGGGCGTCAGGTTTACTGTTGGTGCTACATTGGGAGCAAGTGCGCCTCCAGGGCCCCCTGAGGGAAGAGGGGCAGGCGGACCTACAAGTCACATGAAAGAGCGCGACGAACTGATATTGAGGATGTGACTGACAGGAAGCTGGCACAAGCACAGGCTTGTACACAGCAGTTGCAATCAATGCATGCTGCCTGAGCCTCGAGTTCAGAGAGAAGATCATTTAGTACATGCAAACAGGCGGGGCTGCACTGACCTCCGTATGGAGCACCATACTGTGCTGGGGGAGGCTGCTGTGCTGCTGGAGGTGCAGGGGGAGGACCACCAGGAGGTCCCCACAGGTTACCCTGCAGACAGAAATATACATATCTGAAGGACCTTCTGGGCAACTGCGACAAGTACCTCGGTTGGACCACCCTGCCAAGCTGCACTGCAACTGCTCTTGCCAAGCGTCACCGCTCTCCAGCTGTCTCTAGTAGAATTATGAATGCAACGCCCTCATCCTGTGGCAAGGACTCACCCCGCCATAGACAGGAGCCGGTGCAGCCGGTGCACCATAGTTGGATCCATACAGTGGTGTGGTTGTGGACGCTCCCTGCACGAATGATATGCCAAACAGGGATGTTTGTCCCGCATTGAGCAGTTGGTGACACTAATATGCAGCTCGAAGGGGGCTTGCTTGCCGGACGCTGCTGGCATGGGGCGGTGCCTTGTATGCAGGGTTGTTCACTCACCGCAGAGATGATTGCTGGGTCATCCGGTACGCTGGATTTCTGCTGCTGGGCTGCTGGCTGGCTCATCACAGTTAAGTCTTGTATGTCTTCCCCTGCAAGAGTAAGGGCAATGTGGCTGAACACTTGTTGCACACCTAACGGAAAGCTGAAGCATCCCCAATATGAGATCCACAAGTCTCATATCACTGAATACCTCTGAAAATGATGAACTCGTAGGTCTCGTTACTAGGGGGAACTTGCGGGCCATCTGCTCTTCTGCCTTCTGTTCCAAAAGACCTCACTGCACACGCGCGCAGCAGCAGCGAATATCAATAGCGCCATGTTTCCATCAACACAGCGAATCCAAAACAAATGATTCTACTTGTGCACGCTTATGGAGGAAGGCTGTTGCCTTCCGAAGTGATCACTACAGCTGTGTGCTCCCTAGCCTGCTCTGCAGCCGTTGCCTCACCACTCTGCAGAGCAATAGAGCTTTCCTCCATGTTGATGGTGTGGAGGATGCCCTCATAGCGAATCCCGCTCTTGCTGATGAGCGAAATGCTGCTCCCTATGAAAGGCATGCCGTCGCCAGCGTCCCCCATGTTATTCTCGCTATGTATGAAGAGTGTAGCCTATGCGGTGGTGGCAGGCCCTTCTGTCGAGACTGAAACAAGTTGGCCGTGCCTTCAATCAGGATACCAGGCACTTGCCACAGATACGTGTAGCTAACGCAAAAAGTACATCCGCTACATCTACTCGATGCTTGCTTGACAATGGATGATCGCGCAACAGTTGAGGTGGCACAAACCAAACAAAACCCGGGGTGATCGCAATGAGCGCCTGCTGGAGTTGACAACTAATGCCTGCTGAACATATGAGAGCTTACATGTCATCTGAACTGGCAACAGAGCACCCTCACACTCGGGGGTAACTGCACTCCCTCCACTCCCAACCCTCCACTGTTTTCTGTCTCGTCTCTGCATTTAGCATCGACCGCGCGAAGAAATTGTGTGTTACAACTGTCCCTCTTTCAGTCTACGTGTACGTATAGTGCCCTGTGCATGTTCTGTCCTACAGTTGAGCATGGGCCAAGCTCTTGAAAGGGCACAGTTGCTCACCCAAAAATGAAATCGTCAGAAAATGACTCGGGTGTTCTGCCGAAACCGCGGGCAGTAAGAACTAAGCCGGCCAAAGCCGAGCATGTAAGAGCGATAGCACCCGCGCTCATGTAGCAGGCAGTGGTCCATAGTAACGATGCAATCCAGTTTTGTACTGCCTAGATGACTGTTCAAGGGTGTTGCATGCTTGTTGGCATCCCCCCTGGTTACACATACAGCTGTTGTCCAACACTTGTTATGCTGACTGCCAGCAGGAACGTGAGTCCGAGTATGCAGTGTCACCAAACACACCATTATTGTCGACTGAAGTTCAGGAAAATGCTTGGGTCTGTGGTAAGCTGCAGGGCTACGACATCAGACCCGCATCTGTTTCAACAGGCCACTCGACAGCTGGCCCGTGTTTGTTTACATGCAGCAGGGTTATGATTGGATATGTGCTTCTGGAGCCAGGGTTCGATGATGTCTTGGTTTGAGTTTGGCAGTGAAGAATACTCAACGGTGTCTATGCCCTGCAACAGGTGACAATGCACGTGGGCAGTTGGGAATCCCTAGCATCCCTGCAATACTGCACCCGCAGCCAATTCAGGTGACCTCCCCATAGCATCGTCAGTCCCTCTGCAGTGCGCATGCTGGTCTACTGTCAGCTGAGATGTTTCAGTGGTTCTGACAGCAGTGCACCTGCAAAAACAGCTGCAGGGCATTCTTTGCCAGTTGTAGCAACTCGCGCAGCACTGTTGCCTTGTGTGGTGATATGCTCAGCATCTGAAATGTTCATTGTGCTTTGCAGGGTGCTGGCCGGTGGGCAGTTATCTCAATAAGTGAGGGTCATGCAGCAGGTCTCAGCTGCGAAGGCCAGCTGTACACCTGGGGGACCAACCAGAAGGGCCAACTAGGGCTGGGTGACAAAAGTCCTGGCGTAGTTGACACACCAGTTCCTGTGCAGTCTTTAGCAGATCTAGATGTCAAGTAAGGGTTTTTTGATGGGGGTATGATTGCCACGGACGAATGCAGTGCACTACTATCAGCGCCACAGCAGCGCAAGTTCTTGGTAGCAGTGTATGCGGTGGCATATAGGGCCAGGTTGGGGCCTGGTTCACAGTACACCAAGCAGCTGCAGCATATGCATCCACAGGTTACTGGCACCATAAGCTGTTCATCATCTGCAGCGTGCCAAGAAGCAAGTTGAATCATTCTCCCTGCCTATCGTTGCCCTGCAGGTGTGTGTCCTGCGGTCATGAGCACACTGTATGCATCACAACCAAGGAGGTCATCGCCTGGGGGTCAAATGAGTACGGACAACTGGGGCATGGTGATCATGCACCGGATGTATGCAGCAAACCATACCCAATCAAGATGCTGCATGATGTGATGGTGACACAGGTATGCAGGACAAGCAGAGTCTCTATGAGCCTGCTGAGCTACACATGCTGAACTGCATTCGACTCAGCCGAGACATCTGTTGCGCTTCGTGTCATGCAGGTGACTTGTGGCCGGTTTCACACAATCTGTGTAACAGCTCAGTCACAGGTTTATGCCTGGGGCCACAACAGTGCTGGTCAGTTGGGCCTGTCAGACAGAAGGGACAGGTGCGCAGCAGCTGTGGGCTACAGCCCGCTCTGCAAGCGCAGCAATCACTAGCAATTGCGCATGTTGGCCAGCAGGCAGCGCCTAGCACCCTCAAGTTACCTTGTATGGCATGGAACAACAAATGCACTTGCATGCTGAATTCCTGCACTCCTTGCACCCAACAGGTTGACTGTGTGCTGCACTGCAGGCATGTACCAACTCTTGTAGATGCCCTGTGGGCTCTACCCGTGGTTCAGCTGGCAGCTGGTGATGCTCACAGTGCTGCACTTACCAGCAGCGGACAGATGTTTGTATGGGGCAGCAACCACTTTGGGCAGCTGGGCCTCGTTCGGGATGGTGACCCACTCAGCATGAGAGTGCACAGAAAGTGAGCAGTAGAGGGAGCTGCAGGTGGAGCTGATTTGCAGGAGGGTGTGATTGACAGGTTGTTTTGTGAGGACCGTGCTTTGTCGGCATGAATCTTGATGCAACATGCTTTGTCCGTCGATGTGCTCTTTATCAAAATGCAGGAAGAAACGTGTGAATCAAATGTATCTAATGGCAATGCTGGAGATGGGTATCCCCAAGCATAAGGCTGAGGTAGCGTTGACAGAGACTGGCAATGTTGGTGTCGAAGTGGCTACTGAATGGCTTTTCTCAGCGCCAGAGTCGGCTCAGTTTGAACACTACACAAGTGACACAGGTAGGTGACAACTTTTCAATGTCAAGGGTGCATGGCAGACATGACCTGTTCATATGAGTTCAATCAAAGGGTCACCCTTGACCTGTCGGGTGGATGTAAGGGCTGCAAGGGCTGCATAATCAGCCTGTGTACACAGTTATCCAACGCTCATATGCATGCACTGGTGCATCTTGTGTCTGCAGGTTCTCCAAGCAGCACCAGCAGTGCTTGCAGCATTGAGGAGCCTTGTGTGTTAGCACCCAAGCGTGTGCCCCTCAAGGGGGTGCGCTATATTGCAGCAGGAGCAGGTCATACAATAGCAGTAACAGATGAAGCGTGTTACAGCTGGGGACATGGGCAGTGTGGTGCTTTGGGTCATGGAACATACGAAGACAAAGCAGTACCCACTCGCATCAAAGCACTGATGGGTAAAGACATCGAGCGAGTTGCCGCTGGGTTGCACCATTCTTTGTTCTTGAGAAGGTAAGCAGCAGCAGTCGTGCACAGCAATCCCAGCCACAAAGTGAGCAAGCTGACCATATAGCCATCTTGTGTTCTGACCATGTTGCCCCAACATGTATGCTGCCAGAAGGTGCCTGCTGGGGCACCCTGTCCACATGTGCATGAATTGCTGTTCGCAGGGATGGAGTTGTGTATGGCTGCGGCAGCTGTAAGATGGGCCAGGTGCCAGGCAGTTTGCACCGCATGAGTCCAGACCGCACTGTGCCCATACCCATCAAGCTGCACCTGCCCTTCCAACCTTCCAAGCGGGACAGAGATCGACAGCGAGAGCGGCAGCAGCGCAGCAGTGCCCCCAATCTGCTCCCTGTTATAGAAGGGCAGGAGCATCAGCAGCAGGCAGCAAGCAGTAGTTCTAGTTCTAGCACGCAGATACCTTTCAGCAATGGTATTGGTATTGCGGGGCACAGCAGCACTAGCAGCAGTGGCAGTGGGGCCAGTAGTACAGGCAGTAGCAAGGGGAGTTTGTCTCAGCAGGCCTTGCTGCAGCAGCAGCGAATGAAAGTGCCTATTGTACATCAGATAATGGCTGGTGGCAACAGCAGTATCGTATTGACTCGTGGTCCTGAGGAGATCCCCGAAGTGTACAGTATCAACTTGCTAGAAAAGTAAGTATCTGGTGTGCTGCAAGTATCTGATGTGCCGTGCCATGCATGCAGAATGGCTTAATCTCTGCGCCTGCTGTTGACGCTGGCTGCTTCCCTTGTAGCTGCTTGATGCCAGTACCAAGGTTGGGATCACGGCTGCAGACACGCAGCGCTGTTCCTGTTGCTGCTTGACAGAGCATGCAGGCTAGCTTCTGCTGTATGTTGCCATATCCCTTACATTGCTGCATGTCGCATTGCAGACTACAACAAGCAGTAGCTCGTGCGTCCAGAAAGATTCAGCAGGGCAGTGACAAGATGGCCCTGGCCAACAGCCTCAAGATGGTCAGTGCTGGCGTAGAGATGGTGTTCGGCTCAGCAGCAGCTATCAGTGCAGCATTCGGGTATCCTGATCGTGTGGGGCTTGATGTGGAGTTGCTGGAGAAGACACAGCAGAGCATCCTGCAGCTGTTCAGTGCTGAAGAGTGAGTGCACAAGCTAGCAACCCTACCAATTCAGCAGCAAAGACAGATATAGATGATAGTAGAGCAGCATGTGGCTCCTCCACCTGTGCCTGTGCTCATATCGCTCAACCTGCAGCCAGCATCTTGGGCCACTCGTCAAGGCGCTGCTGCTGATTGGTGCTTTCTTGCGATGTTATCTGCAGGGTGGAGAAAGCTGTCAGCAGCAGCAGCAGCGACAAGAATGATTCAGATCCCGCTCTCAGCAGTGCTATTGCAGATTTGCACAAGTTCAGCATGATGCAGAGCATGTACAAGAGCGCTGTGCACCTGCTGGAAGAACTCAGCAGTCATTCAAAGCTGCTGCATATGCCTGAAAGGGCACAAGTGTTGCTAGCAGCCACACAGAACCCGCTGCTGGGAGAACATCATTTTGCCAAGGCCTTGCTGCCTCGTCTTTGCTCCATCATCCTGGGAGCTCACAAAGCAACACGGCATGTAAGTGCTTGGTGCCTCATGAACGTCTGCAACGTGCAATAAAAGTGAAGTGGATCTCTGCACTGAAACACTGTAGAGTCACTTTTGCTAGCAAGATCTGTTGGTCCCTGCATGCTGACTTGCTCTGTTGCAACTGTTGTGTCTGCAGTTGCTTGTGAAGTGGTGGAGTGACTATCCTGCTGAGCTGTTGGAAAGACGGGTAGTAGCACCGATGCAGTCCTACCTGACAAAGGAGCTCATGGCCACCAAGAAGCTCACAATAGGAGTGATGAATGCAATCAAGGTATCAGCAGCAAGCTTTGCTGCTCCAACACAGCCAGCCTATGTACCCTAAGAGCAACAATCACAACAGCCATGCTGATGTTGTGACGAGCACTGCAGGGGAAAGTCGCAGCAACGGCTTGCGTTGCACTTGCCACAAACTCTCTTTGTCCATTCTTTGCAGGTGTTGGCCAAGGTAGAGGAATCCAACCAAATAGGTCGCAGACTACCCCCTGATGGATTCTATAATCAACTCATAAGGTGAGAGCTGCACTAGTATTCGCTATGAACGCTACAGCAGCCTTCAATGCTGTAAAAGTACAACAGCAGCAGCATCGCAGGCACAGGCATTGTGTTTGCAGGTTGTAAGACAGCATTGTCTTTGTTACTTTTGGTGTTCACAAAGCCTTGCACATGTTTTGCAGTGAGAAGATGGATGTGCAGGATCACTATACTGCTTGGCGACAGACACAAGATCAGCCATCAAGAAGGCATGGTGGTGATGGACCCTTCAGCTTCTGCAGTTATCCATTCTTGCTGGACCCAAGAGCCAAAAGCAATCTTTTGCATATTGAGGCCCGCTTCCAGATGGAGCAGGTTGGTGTTCGTGGTATTGCTGCGCAAGGTTGCGTGGAACACATCATGGAGTGGGCCTGCTCAAAACTGACGGCAGCTTCGGGACTGCAGCTGGACACTGTGCAAGCATGTGTAAAATGTAACATGGACACCTGGCGGTGCACCTTCTTTGTGTCAGCCTGTCAGACATTGCCTTGTTTACTTATGATTGCAGACTGTGGCTCATGCCCGCATGGAGCAGCAACTATACGGCAGCAGCAACTGGACGCGAGAAGATGACTCTCGGGTCATCTCTGGCAAGCAGCGGTCACAACATGGTGCAGGTATGCACTGTATGGTGTACTTCTGACTTTCCTGATACGGTCTTCGGCATACGCCATCCACATGCTTTTTTGGGGGTAGTCAAAAACTGTGATCTCTGTTGCATGCCCAGAAGTCAAAGCAAAGTCATTGGTGTTTTTGCCATACCAGAGTTTTCTGCCAGCATTACTCAAAAGGTCCCTGCTGTAACCATCGCTGCACCAGGCACCAGCAGTATGGACGGCTCTGAGAGCAGTAACAATCGCAGGCATCGTCGCAGTGATGATGGCCGTAAGCCACAGTCGGGTCGGGGCACCAGTGGTGGTGGAGCTGCTGGTGAACGGCAGGGACTGAGGGGTCTCTTCTTCAACATCTTGCGCAGCAGGTACACTGCTGTGTTTTCTATGCTGGTTGTCAGGTTGCTACTACGGTGCAGTAACAGCTGGCGTTTTTTTTTGTTATGGCTGACAACCGTATGCTTCTGCTTCTTTCAGAAAGCTGTGTACACATGCCTGGGTATGTATCGCTCACAGCTGCTTCCGGTTTGTCAAAGGAAGCATGCCTGCAGTCCTGCTTGCTGACACGTTGCTCATGCCTTGTTCGTGGTCCACAGGTTTGATTCTGGTGCTGGTGGCAGTGGTGGTGGCCGCAACAGCAGCAATGGAGGTGGGCCTGACAGCCCCCTCAGCATTGAGAGTCAGCTAGTGCGGCGTGAGGGCAGCATGCACCTGCCGCGACCAGCAGACTGTCAGGTGCAGGGCACACACAGTGACATGTGCATTGTGAGAGTCAGGAGAAATCATCTGGTGGTAGCTGTGTGACTCTGGCCGTTCCAAGTGATTTGATGTGTTGCTTGCAGGCGTGACTTGTTCAAGCCTCTTCGTGTTCACTTCATTGGTGAGGAGGGTATTGATGCTGGTGGTGTGAAGAAGGAGTTCTTCCAGTTGCTGGTGGGAGAGCTGCTTAGCCCAGATTATGGCATGCTGGTCTACCAGCCAGAAAGTAACACATACTGGTAAGTACCCTTGATAGCTGCTAGTGGTGGGTCACTCGGTTGCTACATGCTGTTGGGTGTCAACTAGTCCTGTTCCCAACCCTCCCACCCATCTGCATCAGCACTGTGGAGATGCCAGCTGGTTCTCTTGTCTGCACCCAGCACAGAATCGGTTGTATCTGTTGGCTCTGATGATAGACTGCACATGTATCGATTATTGTAATCTGCTTGGTAGAAATGCAGCAGCTGCATGTAGGCTTTTGAGAGCACCTTGCTTATGCAGACTTGTTGTGCTGTGTTGCTGCTACAGGTTCAATGCTTGTAGCCTTGAGGGTGAGGAGCAGTTCATGCTGATGGGACTGGTGCTTGGTCTTGCCATATACAACCGAGTGCTGCTGGACTTCCCCCTCCCCCTGCCGCTGTACAAGAAGCTGCTGAGTCAGCCAGTGGGGTTGAGAGATCTGGAGGAGATGCAGCCAATGCTGGGCAGGAGTCTGAGGCAGCTGCTGCATTATGATGGAGCATCAAGTGTCGAGGTGAGTGGTGTGGGTGCTGTGGCTGATATAGCTGCAGAATATTGTATATTCATAACAACTTGATTGAGCGTGGACTGTGTGCATAGATGCTGATTGCCTTCCACTGTGGTAACATGAAGTGCCTCTCAATGTTCTGCAGCAGCAATGGTACTCTGTGTGTAGCCTGAGTAGATGACTGTGTTGTATGTGTAGGACACATTCTGTCTTACATTCAGTGTGGACATGGACTACTTTGGCGATGTGCGCACAATACCCCTCAAGCCTGGTGGTGCAGACATACCAGTGACAGAAGAGAACAGACACGAGTATGTGGAGCTGATGGTTGACTACCTTCTGAACAGGTGAGGTCAGCAGTCACTGCTGGTCAACAATGCTACAGGCATGGCTATTGACAACCCTCCCTGCTCATCATCTTTCTCATCAATGTGCTGTTTTCATCAGCATGGGATATCTCTCAGTAGCCATGAAGTCATATGGTCGTTCTGGTTGAATAATGACTGCATGCCCATAACCCGCGGTACCAACCTCTGAGGCTTGTCTGTGATGTCCCTGTAGGTCTATCCGCCGTCAGTTTGAGGCATTTGCTGCTGGGTTCAAGATACTGTGTGATGGACCCGCTATCCGTCTGTTCAATGCTTGTGAGGTAGAACGCCTGGTTTGTGGCAACCCCAACCTGGACTTTGATGCTTTGGAGCGCAATGCAAAGTATGATGGAGGTTTCACGGTGTCAACACCGGCTGTGCAGTGGCTGTGGCAGGTGAGGCATAGGCATATATCAGAACCTCA
>JARWLF010000893.1:0-12377 GCA_029853055.1 Scenedesmus sp. KT-U | reverse complement strand
CATCGAACTCAGCAGCCAGCATGCCTTCCTCCCCGCAATGGCGGCGTGCATGCTAACCTTGGCTGAAGCGGCTGGCAAGCCACCAACCGTCAACGCTGACACTGCCAAAAGGAAAGAATCGCCGTCCCTCCCGACGCGCTCGGAACGTCTTCAGTCTCGATCCAGGAAAACGGGCTTCGCCGACAGGTCGAACGCGACGCCGTAGCGCGAGGCCGTGTAGATGAGAAGCGGTATCGGGATGGCGAGGAAGCGCTCGAGGAGTTGCATGTACATACCCACGAAAACGGGTCCGTGATCGGACCCGACGTCGCCGTCGTGTGTCGAGGTGAGCGCGTGCGCCGTCTCGTGCAGGATGATCCAGGTGGGTGTCGGCTCCTCGACGCTCAGCTGGAGCGCGATCCGCGATCCGCGCGCCAATGTCCGTGTCACGCGCCCCGACAAGGGCTCGATGCGCGGGGGTGCCACGAGGCCGAGCGCGAGCCAGACCCCACTCACGAGCATCGGTGCGCGCTCGAACGGGACGGGAGCCGTCTTGTCTCGAGGGCCGATTTCGGCGTCTTCCCACGCGTAGACGCGCGCCTTCTGGAAATCACGCATCAGGGCCGCGTCCTCGTCGAACCATCGCGGTTTGCGCCCGACGGCGCTCTCGGGAGCGGTCTCGACAACGTGACGCCCTCCGCGGCCATCCGCCCGTGACGTGCGGCGGGGCTCGAACGGAAGGACAAGCTCCCGCCTCGTGTCCTGACACCCGCTTCTTTGCGATGCAGGGCGTATTGGCTCTCGACCATCTGGCCCTTGAGGGCGACGAGCGCCGTCGCCCCGCTCAGGGCAGATCGGGCGGCAGGGCCCGTGCCGGACGGGAGAGAGCCGCCAGCGAGCCCGCGCCCGTCCTCGGCGTCGCGCAGGACCTCGGCGTTGCGCAAAACCTCGGCGTTGCGTAGGGCCTCCTCGCGCGCAGCCTTCATCTCGTCGAGCCGCTCGTCGAGCCGCACCCCCATCCCCGCGAGGAAATCCTTCGAGGCGCCGCGTCGATTGCGCGCGTTGAGATAGACGGGGGTCTTCTTGAACGCCGAAAGTTCGGTTTCCATCGCCGCCGCCACGACGCGATAGAGATACACGGACAACTCGACATCCGCCTCGTGCCCGAAGACCACGTACCGGATCTCGTCCACGACAGGCCGACGACGACGGCCGGCGCGGCCGCGCACCATCTTTTCCACGTAACGCGGCTTCATGTAGAAAAACACGTCACAGAACGACGCCACGCCGGAGAAGGCATACCACAGAGGTGTGCATTTGAGTTTCGAACCGGTATGGATTTCGCGGGTGACGCAGACCGTCTCCCTGATCTCGACCTCGTCGAGCGACAGATCGTAGGCGAGAAGGAGTCTGCCGACCATCTGCGAAGCCGACAAGGCCTCGGCCTCCGTGCAGCCGTTGGCGGTGGTGCGGTTGACGAGCGCACGAATGCGCGCCTTGACCCTCTCGAGCTCGTTGTTCTGTCGCATGCCGATCCTCGTCTTCGAGAGCAAAGATACCGTTTCGCCGACACGATACAAGGACGAACATCGTCTCCCGAACGCGCAGACGCGTCGGGTCGCGGGACGGGGTATCGATCGCCCTATTCTCTGTCCTGTTCTCGATTGTCGTGACGATCGACCAATTTCACTCGGGTCGAGCGGAGTTCGCCGTCGACGAGGAGGTTGTCGAGCATGCGTCGTTATTTTGGAACGGATGGTATCCGCGGGCGGTCGAACGGGCTCATCACGCCCGAGCTCGCTTTGCGTGTCGGTCAGGCGGCCGGCCGCGTGTTCAGGCGCGGCGAACACCGTCATCGCGTGGTGATCGGAAAAGACACCCGCCTGTCGGGCTACATGATCGAGAACGCGCTGGTCGCAGGCTTCACCTCGGTCGGTATGGACACGCTCCTGCTGGGCCCGATGCCCACGCCTGCCGTCGCGATGCTGACGCGATCGATGCGCGCCGATCTCGGCGTCATGATCTCGGCCTCACACAACCTCTTCGAGGACAACGGTATCAAACTGTTCGGGCCTGACGGCTACAAGCTCTCCGACGAGATCGAAGCGGCGATCGAGGCTCTCGTCGACGACGTCCGCCCCGAACATCTCGCGCGTTCGGTCGCGATCGGACGCGCCCAACGCATCAAGGGTGCCCAGGCACGCTACATCGAGGCCGCCAAACGCACGCTGCCGCGTGAGGTCGTTCTCGATGGATTGCGGATCGTCGTCGATTGCGCCAACGGGGCCGGATACAGGGTCGCACCCGAAGTCCTCTGGGAGCTCGGGGCGGAGGTCGTCGCGATCGGCGTCGAGCCCGACGGCTTCAACATCAACCGCGATTGCGGCTCGACGGCGCCCGGGCGCCTCGAGGCGAAAGTGCGCGAGGTGCGTGCCGACATCGGCATCGCACTCGACGGGGACGCCGACCGCGTCATCGTGGTCGACGAGCGCGGCGAGGTCATCGACGGCGACCAGCTGATGGCGGCGATCGCCACGAGCTGGCAAGACGACGGGCGTCTCGCCAGGCCGACGATCGTGGCGACGATCATGTCCAATCTCGGGCTCGAAACCTATCTGTCTGGCCGCGGGATCGACCTCCTGCGCACGGCGGTGGGCGACCGGTACGTGCTCGAGCGCATGCGCGAGACGGGGTGCAATCTCGGGGGCGAGCAATCGGGTCACGTCATCCTGTCCGATTACGCGACGACGGGCGACGGCCTCGTCGCGGCGCTCCAGGTCCTGGCCCTCCTCAAGCGCTCGGACCGCCCCGTCTCGGAGGTCTGCCGGCGCTTCGTGCCCCTCCCGCAGATCCTGCGCAATGTTCGCCATTCGGCATCAGACCCCCTGGCCTGTCCGCGCGTCGTCGCCCAGAGCGCCGCGGCGCGCGAACGCCTCGGCAATACGGGCCGTCTCGTGATCCGCAAGTCCGGCACCGAGCCCGTCGTGCGCGTCATGGCCGAGGGCGAGGACGGCGCGCTCCTCGAGACGATCGTCGCCGACTTGTGCGAGACGATCGCGGCTGCGCGCTGACAGGTCGCGTGACATCGCCGAGCGATGGGATATCTGCTAGGTCGTCCTTGCTCGCCTCGCCGCTCGCTCGGGCGAGAGCGGCGAGGCGAGGAGGTCGAACATGCACGATTTCTTTCTCTATGGCACGAAAAGCGATCTCGAGGGGCTCCTTGCGGAGCGCCTGCCCAACGCCCGTACGAACAAGCGCGGCACACTCGAGCCCGCGCCCGATTTCGTCGAGGGGGCCTATCGTGTGGCGATCGAGATGGCGGTCTTCGACGACGCTCAAACGAGATGCAAGGGTATTCCCGAGGACCTTCGCATCCTCGTGACGACCATCGGCGAGACGACGTTTTTCGCTTGGCTTCGCGAGCGTGGCGGAATGCAGACCGTCGTGCGCCTCGACGAAAACAACTGCATGATGGGTGGTGGACCGGACGGCTATTTCTACTTCCTGATGTCGCAGCTCGTCGTCGACGGGCTCGATGTCGCCCTGTCGCAGAAGGCGGCGCGCGACATCGACGATCTCGTGGAAAGCGTCGAGACGCTCATCGTCGAGACCATCAACGACGATCTCGACGACCCCTTCCTGTTCGACGGCGAAGTGCCGGAGGGTTCGGGGCTCGACACGAGGCGCGAGACGCCCGAAGAGATGGCTCGTGTGGGCGAAGCGATGCTCGTCTGCGGTCGCGCGCGACCGACGCAGCCCGCCTTCGCGACGATCGAGGCCGCCTTCGCCGGGAACCCCGCGACCTTGAGCAAACGCCAGATCGAGAACGTCTCGACCCTCGGTCAGGCGCTGTTTGCGGCTCTGATCGATTATTTCGCGCCGCGCGGGGACCGCTACGAGTACAATGACGGCCACTCGTGCCGCTCGTCGGGCTATTCCCGCTACGCGGAGACGCTCTGCCTCGAAACGGAGGTGACGAGCGCGCTCGAACACGCCCTCGCACGCGATACGGTCAAGACCTGGATCGAGCGTCGTTATGCGGCAGTGGCGCCGGTCGAGGCCGCTCGCCTCCTCGAGAACCTCGCGAAGTCCTGACGCGCCGGTACGCTCTCTCTAGACCTGGATGTCGAGATGGCGGCCCTTCTTGGGACGCGGGGTCTGAGTGTCGCGTCGCTCGCGTCGGCTCTCGTCGGACTTCTGGCCGATCGCGGGTGCGCCGCGACGATCGGCGCTGACGCCGAGACCCTCCACCACGACCTCGGGCTCGAGGACGCGCCCCTCCCTGACGCGCCTGATCATGTCCTGGCGCACGTTCTGCGGAATGACGGCACGAAAAATCATCTCGCTGCCCTCCTCTGTCAAGAAGAGAATAGCAGACGCGACCGTGCCCGAGAATCATCGCGAACGAAAAGGAAAAAGTCCGCCGATGCGGAAGACCGCGATCAGGGCCGAGCCGCGCGCGGTCCCGATCCGGACGGCGAATGCGCGCATGCGTCCTCGTCGTGTCGCCCCGTAGCGACTACCGGCAGAGAAGTTCCATCGCTCGCCCCTTCGTCGAAGCCGAGATAGGAGATGCGTGACGGCTCGCTCCACGCCCAATCCCAGACATACCAAGCGTAATTGTGCCGCGGAGAAACCTTCTTCGAGCGCGCGGTCTCGACCCAGCGCGGACGCCGCGTCAGAACGAGTTTTTCTCGAAATGGCGGCCTCGAGAACAGGTCGAGGCGCGAGGCCGCGCAATCGAACTCGTTGCGCAGGAGCATCGCCACCATGCCGGAGACGGGGCGCATCAGAGAGAGGGCATGGCGCACGAAGCGCTCGGCCGTCACCGCGCGGTCCTTGTCTTTTCGCACTCCGAAGGGCGGGTTCGTGAGAATGCAGCGGATTGCCGGGTCGACGCGTGGGACCTCGAGGAAATCGACGAGATGGTCGATATCGCAATAGCCGTGATCGTGGATGTCGGTCGCGAGGACCTCGAGATCGCGTTCGCGCAGCTCCTCGACGATGTGCCCTTTGCCGCAGGCGGGCTCCCAGACGATACCGTCGCCGCCCACGATGCCCCGATCGAGAAACGCCCTGACGACGCACGGCTCCGTCCAGTAGGCGTCGAGACGATTGCGAGCATAAAGGCTCTTGCCGAGCATCGACATCTGGCGCACGTTCCCGTAAGACGATGGTTCTCCGGACTTATGACAGACGACGAGTACCACGTCAACGATGCTACTTACAGGTCCCGAAACGACGCCGACCGACGGGCCTGCCTCTCGGGCACGAACGGCCCGTCGGTCGGCAAAGCAAGAGGGGATCTGCGATGAATCGGACCACGACGACGAAGCTGTCCTGTTTTGCCGGGATCGGCATGTTCAACGTCTTGTCCTCCATCGTGCCACTCGATCGCCCGACCGACGATCTCGCCGATCTCGTCGGGGCGGATATGGAGGACGTCCTCTGGGGTGAGCTCACGCTCGAGACTGGCCCCGATTTCGAGCACGCCACTCGACAGGACCGAGATCTGCGCTTCTTCCTGCGTGACGGTGGCAACGAGGCCGGCTACCAGCTCCTCGGCATCGACGCCGCGAAGCGCCCGCGCGTCTTCCTCGAGATCGACGAACGGTACGGATACGATCCCGTAAAGCGGTCTTCCGAACGACGTCTCGCCGTGTTCGACGTCGTATCGCTCGACGATTTCGACCCGCTCGAGGCAGGCGACTACGACTCGCTGCAGGACGAACTCAGCGCCTTGTTCTGGTCGAAGATCAACGATCTGACGCAAGACCCCGTCGTCGATTGGGAGGCGCTGGAGGCTTCTCAGACCACGTTCGCGCAAGACACGAACGCGACGACGCTCGTGAACCTGTGTACGCTCGCAGCGAAGATCGGCATCCGTGCGCATATCGATCGTCTGCGGATGAGCGTCAGCGCCGCGACGGAACATACGCGCGCCTTCGTCGATCATCTGAACCCGCACGACGGCCTCGACCAGATCGGGTTCGACCTGATCGACCTCGCCCTCGAAGTCACGCGACCCTTCGGTTGGACCTGGGAATACAACGACGGCCCCCGCGACCGGCGCTCGGGCTACAATCTGACCGCAGAGACCTTCTGGATCGAGATCTCCGGCACGACCGCCATCGAGAAGGCGCAGGCCTGGAGCGCGTTCGTCTGCCTGATCGACCCCCTCCTGCCGACCGACCACGAAGCACGCGAGCGCCTGTTCCCCCGCCGCATCGAGTGAGGGATTCCCCCACTCGACAGTCCGCGTGCCGCCCGCTAGGGGATCGGCGCTCCCTCACGACGACGAGACACGACGATGCTGTCCCTGTTCGGTGTCATCCTGGCACTCACTCTCCTGATCGTGCTCTCCTATCGCGGGGTGAGCGTGATCGCGCGCTCGCGGCGGCCTTCGGTATCTCCGTTCCGCTCGTGGCCGTCTACACGCAGGTGTTCATGCCTGCGGCGGGCGATTTCGTGGTGCGCTTCTTTCCCCTCTTCCTGCTCGGTGCCTTGTTCGGGCGTCTCATGGAGGATTCGGGTGCGGCCGCGAGCATCGCCCGCGCGATCGTCTCGCGCCTGGGCCCGGATCGGGCCGCGCTCGCCGTGGTTCTCGCCTGTGCGGTTCTCACCTATGGTGGCGTGTCGCTCTTCGTCGTCGCCTTCGCCGTCTTTCCCGTCGCGGCCGCGCTGTTTCGCGAAGCAGACATCCCCAAGCGCCTCATCCCGGGCACGATCGCGCTCGGCGCCTTCACCTTCACGATGACGGCTCTTCCCGGAACGCCGGCGATCCAGAACGCGATTCCGATGCCGTATTTCGGCACGACCCCGTTCGCGGCGCCGGGTCTCGGCATCGTCGCGGCGCTCGTGATGTTCGCCTTCGGCTACGCCTATCTGACGCGACGCGTGGCGGGCGCGAAGGCAAAGGGTCTCGGCTATGCCGACGGGATCGACGATCCCCTCGTCGACGCCACCGACGCCCAGACGAAGAAGGGGCCGGGCCTCGTCGTGGCCGTCGCGCCGATTCTCGTCGTCCTCGTGGCGAATTACGTCTTCTCGACGATCGTGCTGCCGGGCTCCGACACGAGCTTCCTCGCCGAGGAGCGCTTCGGTGCGACGAGCCTCGCTTCCGTCCTCGGATTGTGGTCGGTGACCTATGCCCTGTGTCTCGCCATCCTCGTCCTCGTCGCAACGTCCTGGCGCAGGCTCGCGGATCCCGAGCAGAGTTTGACGCAAGGCGCCACGGCCTCCGTTCTGCCGATCCTGAACACCGCGAGTCTCGTCGGTTTCGGGGCGGTCGTCGCGACACTACCCGCCTTCGCGCTCGTACGCGACACGATCGACGGCGTCGGGGGCGGTCCGCTCGTCTCGCTCGCGCTGTCGTCGAGCGTGCTCGCGGGTCTGACGGGGTCCGCTTCGGGCGGCATGGTGATCGCGCTCGACGCTCTCGGGGCCGATTATCTCGCCCGCGCGCTCGCGGCCGGCATCGACCCGGCCGTCCTCCATCGCGTCGTCGCACTCGCCACGGGCGGTCTCGACACGCTGCCCCACAACGGCGCCGTCGTCACGCTGCTCGCCCTGAGCGGGATCTCGCACGCTCGCGGCTACGCGGACATCTTCGTCGTCGCCGTGATCGGACCGGTTCTCGCGACGATCGCCGTGATCGTGCTCGCGAGCCTGTTCGGTTCTTTATGAAGAAGCGTCCGCGTCTGCGATCGCCGCGTCCGCGCCGACCGCCGGATCCTGGCGCTCGATACGGACGAGGGTCCGGAAGCGGATCGGATCGCGGACCGCAGCACGCGATCTCCCGAAATGCGCAAATCTCCGCTCTCGGCGGAGTACCACGCAACTCCACAAGAAAAGACCCCGCTCAAGGCGGGGTCGAAGTCGGGATGCCTACGGGACATCCAATCAGGAAAGTAAAACACACGACACACCGAAGAGGGCTGAACTCTTCGCTCTTGAGTCTAGCCGATGATCTCTCGATCTCCAAGTCGCTGACAAGTATTGTTCGATTGCGCCTCCGACGGCTCTGCGTCGAGCGCCGTGCACCGCGCTATCTTCGTAGCAGAAAGCGTCTCACGCTCGCCAGCGACCCGACAGGAACGAAACGCGATGAAGAACCTCGATCGTCTTCTCGGCGGACCCGCGCCGGCAGTCCTCGCCAAGCTCGCCCTCGCCTCGCTTCTCGTGGGCTTCTTCATGCACGTGACGGGTCTCACCCCGTCAACGCTGCTCGAGAACATCCGCGAGCTCGCCTCGACGGCCGGATTGTGGATCGCCTACGGCGCCGTCGTGGTGGTCCCTCTCTATCTCCTGAGCCGCCTGGCGAAAAGGCCTCGCGCGGCCGCCCACCCACCTCGTGAGCCGCGAGACTGACCGCACCCGCGAACGAAAACGGCGGACGCTCCGCAGAGCGTCCGCCGCACGATGTCTACTATCAGAGCGTCGGCGGGTTGTTCCGATAGGGGTGAGCGGACGGCAGAAGCGCCTGCAGGCCCCAACGATGGGCGAGATAGCCTTCGATGCGGGCGCGAACGTCCGCGGAGGGCACGTCGTCGAGCACGATGAGTTCGGCCACGTCGCCGTTGAGATACGTATCGTTCTGCATGCGTGATCCAATGGCAAAGACATCGACCACCGAGGTATAGCCTTCGATCACGCCAGGCGTCAGCGACTGTGTCGTCGCGTTGAGCGCGATCGACGATCCCGTCGAGGCATGCTGGCTCTGCCCCGTGGTTTCGAAACCCATGATCTGATGCGACGTAGTATTGGTTCGAGTCCATTGCGGAGCCGTAAACTGCGCGTTGTTGTTCAACGCTCGGATCGAGGCGCTGAACGTGTTGGCGCGCAAGTTGACGTGTGTTAATTCACGGCCGTTCGCGCCGACAGGCGAATGTGGGACCACGGCGATCGTCTGTCTACCCGCGTTCACGTTCGTGCTGTACACTGCGAACATCGCAAAGGCTCCAGGCTCGGCGAAGCCGTCGGGGCCGATCAGCTTCTGGCCACCGTCGAAGCGAATGACAGAGCGATTGCCGAGTGCGGCGCGTTGAACGCGAATCGGTCTTTGCGCAGTGGTCGAATTGGTGAGCGTCGCGTTACCCCGCAGGTCCGTCCACTGCGCGACCCGGCCGTTGCCGTCGATGGTAATGCTTGCAAGGTTGTCCGCGTCGAACCAAGCCCTGACCTGACCCGAAATCGCAGCGGGCGTCCAGGGCGGCGGCGGGGCCACGACGAGTTCGAAAGTCCGGCTCTCCGAGAACGCGCCGAACGAGGCGGTGATCTGGAAGGACGTCGTTCCGGTCTGAGGGCTGGAGGCGGTCGCGACACCCGTGTCGGGATCGAGCGTCATCCAAGACGGAAGCGCCGGGCTGCCGGGCGCCCAGGAGAGGTCGGCCACCATGACGGTTCCGGCATCGACGAAGGTCGCGAGGCTCGAGAAGTCGAAGGTCCAGGGCTGCGAGGCCTGGGCAGCGGGCAGGCTCGAAGCGCCGAGGACGATCGCGAAGTTGGGTCCGGGCGTCGGGCCGGCGGGTGGCGGCGGAGGAGGCGGAGGCGGAGGTTCGGCGCCGCCCGGCGCCGGAGGTTGTGTGATCGGGGTCGAGACCGCGACGGTCAGGTCTTCGTAATTGCCGCGATTGGAGAGACCGAGCGCGGTGACGGCGACGGCGGAGACGCCGGCGATCAGAGCCGCGAGGAGTGCGTACTCACCGAGACCGGCTGCGGATTTGTCCTTTTTCAATTTCAACATGATTGTCTGCTCTTCTTTCGAGGGTGCTTGCGCCCTGAAAAGATAGCAGACGCCAATATCCTGTATTCGATTCAGAGCGAAAATATTTCACATTGAATTCGGAAGTTTTCTTCACGGTTCGATCCGATTGAAAATCCACGGTCGCTTCAATGCCGTCGTCCCGGCTCGAGATCCGGATGACGCACGATGCCGCAGGCGAGACACAGAGCGACGAGAGACAAAATCTCGAAGAGCGGCTCCGCTTCGAGGCGATCGAAATCCTCCTTGCCGAAGGACTGCGGCAGATGCCTGACGACAAGATCGTCGAGACGGGCGCGCAGATGAGCCTCCTCCACCGAGCTTGCCGGAGCCTCGGACATCTGCGCCACGATCGTAGCTGGAACCGTTATTTCCAAGCCGTGGAGTCTGAACACGGGATTCCTCGGCTCCGCCTTCGGCCGCACTTCGAGGGAAAGTACCATCGCGAGGAGATTGTATGCCTCCTCGAGTGCCGCGGCGCGAGACGGCAATGGGCGGGACGCAGGCGTTCCGAAGGAATCCGCGATGCCGGGTGGAACCTTTTTGAGTACGAGATCGGCATACCAACAACCAGGCGGACCCTCGTAGACCATTACCGCCTTGAGGTTCTTCTCGCTCATATGAGGTTCTAGCGCGCTACCCAAACCGCTGCGCGCAATCGCCTCGCTCGCGCCGAACTTCCCCTGCCTTATAGCCAAGCGCACGCGCGGCAGCATCTCCTTGAGAAGTCTGCGACCACGCCTGAGCTTATCGTCGTCCACTGGTGTGCGCATCAGCCGCCGCTCCCAATCCCTGTCGCGGTCGGCATGCTTGGCGTGCACGGGCGGCCAAGTCAAGTCACAGCCTGAACCCTGATCGATCGGGAAATCGGTGAGCTGTCCCGAGAGAGAGCCCCTTCTTGCAAACTAAGCCCGAAACACTATAATATTTACCGACACGAGAACGCTCGCTCAGAGGTCTCGTGGCAAACAAACGAAGCGTTCGCCCATACGGGGAAAGCATTCGTTCCATCGCTCGAACAAGAGGATGACCAACATGACGCGTACCAATCCCCTTCAGCCGATGCTCCTGCGTGGCGCGATCGGTTTCGATTCGATCCTCCGACTCGCCGACGAGCTGATCGCCTCGGCCGCCGAGAGCCCCGCCTACCCGCCCTACAACATCGAGAAGATCGCCGACAACAACTACCGTCTCGTCATGGCGGTGGCTGGATTCTCGCGCGACGATCTCGAGATCTCCATTCAGGAAGGCGCTCTCGTCGTCAAGGGCCAGGTAGCGGACGCCGCCGACGACAAGCGCGTGTTCCTGCATCGCGGCATCGGCATGCGCGCCTTCTCGCGCACCTTCCGTCTCGCCGACAACATCCACGTACGCAAGGCGGATCTCGCTCACGGCCTCCTCGTGATCGACCTCGAGCGCGAGGTTCCCGAGGCCGCCAAGCCGCGCCGCATCGAGATCGGCTCTGCCGACACGATCGAGGCGAGCGCTCTCGGCGCCTGACGCCGACGCCCCCCCCTCCCGCTACGACACCGAGTGGGCGCAGGTCCGAGCCTGCGCCCGAACCCACTCGCGCATACCGCGCGCCGGGAGGCTAGCGGTATGCGCGACGACAGAGTCGAAGAATCGCAATCGAAAGGAAACGACATGCGCTTCAAACCCCTGCACGACCGTGTGCTCGTGCGCCGCGTCGCCGCCGAGGAGAAAACCTCGGGCGGCATCATCATCCCCGACAACACAAAGGAGAAGCCCCAGGAGGGCGAGGTCGTCGCCGTCGGACCGGGTGCGCGCGACGAAGCCGGTGATCGCATCGCGCTCGACGTCGCGACGGGAGACCGTGTCCTCTTCGCCAAATGGTCGGGCACCGAGATCCGCATCGACGGCGAAGACCTCCTCGTGATGAAGGAGAGCGACATCCTCGGCGTCCTGGAGCGCTGAGGTACGAAACGAAATCGAAGGAAGGATCAGACATCATGGCTGCGAAAGACGTGAAATTCGGCGCCGACGCGCGCGAGAAGATGCTGCGCGGCGTCGACATCCTCGCCGACGCGGTGAAGGTCACGCTCGGTCCGAAGGGCCGCAACGTCGTCATCGAGAAGTCGTTCGGCGCGCCCCGCATCACCAAGGACGGCGTCACCGTCGCCAAGGAAATCGAGCTTTCCGACAAGTTCGAGAACATGGGCGCGCAGATGGTGCGCGAGGTCGCCTCGAAGACGAACGACCTCGCCGGCGACGGCACCACGACCGCGACCGTTCTCGCCCAGGCGATCGTCAAGGAAGGCGCCAAGGCGGTGGCCGCGGGCATGAACCCGATGGACCTCAAGCGCGGCGTCGACATGGCGGTCGAGGCCATCGTCGCGGATCTCAAGAAGAACGCCCGCAAGATCTCCTCCAACGACGAGATCGCCCAGGTCGGCACCATCTCCGCCAACGGCGATGCGGAAATCGGCCGCTTCCTCGCCGAGGCGATGGCGAAGGTCGGCAACGAGGGCGTGATCACGGTGGAGGAAGCGAAGAGCCTCGAGACCGAGCTCGACGTCGTCGAGGGCATGCAGTTCGACCGCGGCTATCTCTCGCCCTATTTCGTGACCAATGCCGAGAAGATGCGCGTCGAGCTCGAGGACGCCTATCTCCTCAT
>JARWLF010000892.1:0-27336 GCA_029853055.1 Scenedesmus sp. KT-U | reverse complement strand
GGTCAACATCAGCTGGTTGTTCCTGGAGCTCCCAGGGCTCAGGAACATAGCTCTGCTGCTGCAGCAGTAGTGGGTCAGACAGCCACTGCTGTCGTGCATCACTTGGCTGCTGCCAGACCTGAAGACTCTCCCATGGTTCAGCAGCATACCCTGTTTGCTGCTGCTGCTGCTGCTGTCTGCTGCTCCCTTGCTTTGAACTTGGTTGCTGTTTGTACTGCTTTGCACGCCTGGAATTCTGGCCCTGCTGTACTGCAGCGTGAACTTGGAGGGCAGCTGCTCTCACTCGGTGCTGAATAGGGAGTGGCAGCTGGCCAACATGCAGCAGACAATTGCTGGCAGCCATGCTGCAACTGAGTGGGCTGTGATGCCAGTGCATCGGCAGCAGGAGCTCAGCACACGCTACTTTATTCCATCATCATGGAAGAAGCCCGGGCTAAGGCTGAATGACGGGAAGCTGCAACTCAAATGCAGCTTGAGAAAGCTTCAGGCAAGGCGCTGGTACAAGAGCAGTATTTTGCTTGATACAGTAAGCTCTTGTGGCTGCCTGAGCGCAGCATGTGATAGCAGCGGTTTACACAATACTACATCAAACAATCGGGAATCAATAGTACTTTTCAATCACACGGCAACGACTGCAACAAAGTGGATGTCCTCTACGACACTTTCCCTGACCGAACCTGGCACCGCGTGTGCTGCCATGAACAACAGTACTCAAGGGAGACATATCCAAGCTAATTCTGCAGGTAGAGACACGGGCCTTTGATGCAAACCCTTACACCCCACAACTTTGTGGGCAGCTCGAGGCCGATGGAAGCATGAAAAACACAATATAGTTTATGACCAAGAGCTCATCAAGGACCGCATGATGCTGCAAACCCTCGAAAAACCCAGGGCTGAGAGGTGCACAACACGCTAACAGATAAATGCCTAACATAACGCGCTGTTACCAGTTACCTTCAAACTCCTGACAGAGTCTGGCTTTGTGATCAGCATTCCACAAGTCAGCGTGTGCCCGGACATTGAAAATTAAGGCGGCTTGACGAATATTGTTGCGCAAAAGTTTGTTGCCTGAACGAGCAGAACCAAGGCACCTGTGCCCTTGAATATCCACAAAAATACACGTTCAGCTTGTGGGGATGTACTGTAAGGCGGGCGTGGCCTGTACTAATCCAGAGGTGTATGGAGACATCAAAAGAGGACGTAGGCTAGCACCCTCCAAGGGCATCACTTGTCCAAGATGCCAAGGGAAATGTTGCAATGAAGCGTGTTTGGAGAAGCACAAGTGCAAGCAGCGGGCCAGACCATCCACCTCTGTGCACGGAGGGATGCGTGGACTGGGTAGTCAGAGAAATTGGCATCTGGACCCGACTATGGCACAGTACGATGCAGCAGCGCTTGGTATTACTGATCCGAATATGTTGGCTGCGTTGAGCGCCGCGGGTCTTCGGGGCGGTCAAGGTGGTCTCCTGCTTCAGGCCCAGTCCCAACAATTTGCACAGCCCATCATGCTTGGAGCAGGACCTGGTAAGTATTGATACTTACGGTCTGACCAATACTTACAGTCTGAACAATCAAGCACGTATTGGTCACCAGCTTGACACTTCGGCATGCATCTGCCTTCAATGCTGTGTTGGCATGGTGGCAGTGGTCCATACCAATGCACTCACATGCCCTGAAAGATTGTTTGTGGGCGGTGTGTGCATCTGTAGTCTACTTTTATGAGTTCATTTCATTGTATCTCTTTTACTGAGCTGTCACTGTGTATGATCATCAGTCAGCATCGTTGGTTCTACCTTCATAGCTGTATGACCTGTCTCTGTGACTGACCTGTGTCTGCAATGACTGTAGCCACCTGTCAGGTCAAACATCTTGAGATCAGTACAAGCTGTGCACACAATGCATGCACCGCCTGCTCAAGCTCTCACGTACTTGCTCTGATCTGCTGTAACAGGTGGTAGCTTGATGCCAATCATACAAGTGCCCATGCTTCCCATGATGTTCCCCGGGATGCAGCAGGGTGCGGACGGTACTGACGCAGCCCAGCTGCAGGCAGCACTGGCTGCAATGCAGCAGTCTTCAGGGGGCATGGTTGCTGGTGGTGCTAGCGCCCCCATGCTGCTGGCCCCGCTGCCAGGTCAGGAGGGAAGTACACCTACAGCTGGCTCTCAGGCTCTCCAGTTCGCGCAGCTGCAGGGTCTTGGTGGCACACAGCTGCTGCAGCTCTCTGATGGGTCTGCAGGCATGAATGGCCAGCGCCTGCAGCTTCAGCTACCTGCTGGTCTTATGCAGAATATGCACATGCTACCCGGAGGGCTACAGATTCTCTCAGCAGAGGGCCTGCAGCTAACCACTGATGCAAACGGCAACATGCAGATGATGTCGGTGTTGCCACAGGATGGTGTTCCTGGTGCTGATCAGGCAACGGTAGATGCAGCTGTCGCTGCACAAGCTGGACTTCCTCTTATCATGGGTGGCAATGTGATTGACCCCAACGCATTGGCTGCTGCCATGTCAGCAGCTGCTGCGGCTGGTGATACAACTGACCCGTCAGCTCACCTGATGGGACATGCAGCTGGAGCAGATGTGGCAGCAGCTGCTGCTGCAGCTGCAGAAGCTGCAGCACAGCAGGGTATGGCAACGGATCCAGCAGCACTTCAGAATGCTTTGGAAGCTGCTGCAAACTCTACTCTTGAACTTCAAACGACCATGGGTCAAGAGAGTGCAGCACCAACTGGAGTGCCAGCTGAGATAGCTGCTCAGGTGTCTCAGCCTGAGCAACAGCAAACCTTGAATGCAGGTGTGGTTGTCTCAGCTCTGCCAGCCATAGCCCCTCTAAACATGTCTCCAGCTATTGCTGAGGCTCTGAAGGCAGTTGCTTCTGGCAGGCCCCCGAACTACAACGCTGAGGAAGATGCAGCTGCTGCTGCTCTTATGTCGCTGGCTACTGACAAGAAAAAGAAGGCTGAGGAGTTGATGCGTCAGGCAGAGGCCGCAGTAGCAGCAGCGCAGAATGGCATTATCTCTCATGCAGCCGCTGAAGCAGCAGTGCAGGAGGCTCAGCGACTGAAAGCTGAAGCGGAGGCTGAAGAAGCAGCAGCTGCTGCAGAGGCCAAGATGGCTCAGGATCAACATGAACAGCAGGCAGCCCTGCAGCAGATGCAGGAGCAACAGCAGCTGGCCCTCCAGCAGTTGGCACAGCAGCAGCTTGCTGCTCAGCAAGGTATGGAGCACACACAGTTGACACAGGAGCAGCTCCAGTCTGCCCTTCAGCAGCAGCACCAGATGCTGCAGCAACAGGCCATGGACCAGCAGCAGGCCTTGGACCAGCAACAGGCTCTAGAGCAGCAGCAAGCCCTGGAGGAGCAGCATAAGGTACTGCTGCAGCAGCAAGCACTGGAGATGCAGCAACAAGTATTGTTGCAGCAGCAGCTGGAGGCACAAGCTGCCCAACAGCAACAGGGACTTGCAGTAAAGGAGGAGGTTCAGCAGGAGGCTAACACTGATCAGTAGTCTATGTGCTTTTGTACAGAGGCCTCAACCGCTCTTGCGCTGCGCTTGTAGGCACTGCAGCATTGTGTAGCGAAGTCGCATCAAGAAGGAGGCCTGGCACATGAGGGTGCTACTGTGTGTGTCTCCCACTTGTTTCTGCATGGTCAAGGATGGCAATTTGGGTGTGGCACGCATGCAGGACTAGTCAGATGACAGTTTGTGAAGGTGACAAGGCCCTGGTTTGCCTTCTAATTGTCATGCGCCATTGGTTTGGGAAGGTCTTTGTAGTTTCAGCTGGAGGCATGTTGACTGCAGCTGCCGTCAGTAGGCTTGTCTGAAAGCTGCCTGTACTGCACGGCAGGCAGAGTGCTGTTGAGAGCCAGTCAAGATCCTTGTGGGCATGTTGTTGTGTGCAGGCTGTTTCAAGGCTGGCATGAAGCTTTACTTACGTCCGATTATCAGAGCGACCCTGTGAATTTGGTTTTGGTTGACAGTACTGACAAGTTGTGATGTTCATGCGTCATGCCATTGTTTGCGGTCTGCACAGGGCTTTGTGCCCTTGAGCATCCCCTGCAAAGGGGTGGAAACTGGCTCCGACAGTGTACCGAAGTCTCAGTCAGACTTCCATGCTGGTCCAACTTGTGCTGGTATGGTTCGGCTGATGTGTTACAAGAAGTCGTGTGACACAGAAGCTATGCGCTGTAGTTCAGCAGGCGACTGGCAATTGTGGATGTGACTACAATGATTGTTGCAGCTTCAGGCCTGCCAGGTCAGCCGCAGAAGACCAGCCTGGTCTGAGAGCTGGTCTTGGCCAATTGGCAAGGTAGGCGTCATGAGCCAAAAATGCAATGAAGTGGCCCTCAATAATCATTTTCAGAGAGGGTCAACCCTGATATGTGTCATTCGGGCGCGACTGCGGTGTATGGGTCTAGTTCATTGGCAATTAGCCCGCGAACAGTCGCAACGTTGCGTGTGGCGCCAAACAAGTCACCGTCGATCGTCTGCGCTCTCAGTGCATCCTGTATATCAAGCCTTTGCCATACTCTAAGGAACTCCCGGACGTACGGCAACTGCGCAAGGCAGTGCTCACTAGTGTAGGGCAGGGCAATAGCCCCTAAAGGTCTCAGGCACGCGGTAGCCTCACGCCCCTGTTGTACCCAGCGATGGATCGCACATATCCTTGGTAGTGTTTCCACTCTAGTACTTTGCTCATTTGCCACCCTGTGCTGTCCCTGTATAAGAGCATGCACGACTTGTCGCCAGAACAAAGAAAATAGAATCCTGACAGCTCCCAAAGTCAAACACATACATGTCTGTTGCAGAGCGTATCTTGAGCCACACAACAGCGTGCACTAGTTGCAACGGGATACACGCTGTCAGCAGCAGCAGCCGTGTCGTTCGCACTGGCAGTTACATACAAAGATTCAGAAGACACAATGTAGTGCGCTGTGATGTACGTGAGGGCGATGTAGTGGCCATAGACAGAGTAGCACCTCCTAGCACCTGCAGTCAACCTATCCGGGAAGAACTCGTGAAGACACGCTACATTGCGGAGACACTGCTGCCTACAAGGCATGGTGCTTTCCGTTTGCGGGGCTACAAGCATTCAGTGAGTGCTGAAGGGGCAATACTGCACGTTTTGGCCCACCAGCCCCTCAAATTGAGTCACAGCAGCTTACACATATCTGCTGTCATGGTTGATCTGTAGTTGGATGGAGGTATTACCTATACGGAGCCAACGGCGATTATCTGTGGTGATGTAGAAGGTCAATCGGACGTAAGTAGCCTTATTTGCTGTGTACACTCTTGCTAATGTGCAAGTTCGGCTCTCATTGCTACCCAACACACATCAGTTGAGCTAAGCTGTCACTCAAGCACAACTTATGATCGTGCAGGTACCTGTGCGTGTGCATGACGCCTGCTTCACTTCAGGTATGTCAGGCTGTATGACGGTGCCAACAACAGACTGGACAATTCTGCTCCTATTTATTGCATCTGTCAGGGGTGAGGTCAGCTGTCACTGCTGTGCACAGCTGGAGTCTTGTGTCTGACCCATGATTGTACCAGTCAGCATGATGCCACTCCACAGCACCTGACCTTGGCAGCAGCTGCATTCCAAACTGTCTGACAGCGCCCTTGCTGCCGTGTGTGGTGCTGCAGAGGTGTTGGGTTCCCTGAAGTGTGATTGTGCTGAGCAGCTGCAGCTGGCATTGGAGTACATACAGAATCAAGGGCGCGGGATGGTGATATACTTGCAGCAGGAGGGCAGGGGCATTGGCTTGGCCAATAAGATTGCAGCTTATGCATTGCAAGTAAGGAAAAGGGCTGCTCTCCTATGCAGCACAGCAGTACCTGACAGACCAGTGCTTGGCTATGTGATTGTTGCACATTTAGTAGCTCACCTTGTCTTCTGATGCATGCATACTAGCAGCAAGTGATTCAGTCAGCAGCGGAGATATTGCAATGCTGAGTTGGTTTAATACCTGGCCCTTGACACCCCAGTCATCAGCAACCACAGGATGGTGTCATGTCATGTAGGAGCAAGGTCTGGACACAGTGGATGCCAATCGTGCTCTTGGACTGCCAGACGACTGTCGGGAATACACCAGTGTGAGGAACATACTCAGGGACTTGTCAATAAAGAGTGTGCAGGTCATGGTGAGTTGTATTGAAGATGCATCGGCAGATGCAGCAGCAGGGGTGGCAGCTGTCAACTGGAAGACCACTATCGACAACAGCAGATTGTTATGTACAGGGTACAGTGTACCACAGCCGGGCTAATATCAGCAGTAGGTTAGATGCACTTGTCTACTATCAGCAGAAGGTCAGATGTTGCTTGTGGGAAGCTTGTACAGTGCTGCTGGCTTCTTACTGTATGCTCCTCATCCTCACCCTCGCTTCCGCTGCTGCTGCATCAGACGAACAATCCGCGCAAGCTTGATGTTCTGACACAGCTTGGGGTGAGGATCACGGGCCGTATTCCCTGTCAGGTGCAGGCAGGAGAGTTCAACAAGGTGAGGCCAACAAGGTTCTGGTGGGGTGCAGGAGTGCATGGTGCAACACAGCAAGGCACAGCAGAGAAGATCTACTCTAGACATGGGAGTTAAGCACAACGCACAGAAGTACCATGATGGTGATGCTTCAGTGTTGCTGCTTCGTCTTTGTTCGTGTTCATTGCTGCTCTCATGTCATCTAGGTCTGCTGGTTATTGCACCGACAGCTGCATAGCAATAACCAGAGACCCCCACAGGCCTGAGTCCTGGTTTTCATGCCCTTTGTCTCTGCTGTTGGTGCAAGTGCCTGTCGACTGATGCAAGATAACACAATGATGTTCGCTGCTGCAGGGCTACTTAACTGCCAAACGTGATCGGATGGATCATCTGCTGGATGGCAGCTGGTGCTTCTGGAATCATGATGGTGAGATCATGCGGATTTCCATCACAGCACCAGCATAAAACTGCATGTCACATGTATGCTCGGTTGGTCACCTACCAAAGCCGAATCGTCCCAGCTTGCCCTATAGTTGACAGTACAGGCCCTGCTGAGTATCCCGCGTTGATCACCTCAAGCCTACCTCTGAGCCTAGTTAACATACACCTTCCCACTAGTCCTCCTCTGACAGGACTGTCACCTGGGTGTTTGCAATGTACTATGGCTGTGACTTACCAAACAAAACCTGTCGTTCATGTTTTGCTTCAGGTGAGCCTACTCAGCCCACTGCTACCATGTTCAGTGACGGAGGCATGGGCCTGCCTGTCGGGATAGAGGCAGCAAGAGGCGCAGAGAATGCTAACCCTGCACTAGCAACACATACTGTGCAGATGGATGAGGATGACGAGGTTAGCAGTAGTGGCAGTAGTAACCAAGATAGCAGTAATGGCAGCGGCAGCACCGGCGTCGCAAGTAGCGGTGCCAAGCAGCAGCTGAAGTTGCCTCTGAATGGTGGAGGCGCCTTTCGCTTACCAGGCAGTAGCAGCAGCAATAAGTCATCAAAGAGCAGCGACAGCAACAGTTAGTACGCTTCTTGCCTCTACAGTGTGGAGGTCTGCAGTACGACCTTGTGGTTTCTTTGCTTACCCTTGTTCCCTGCAATCATGGGATCTGGGCTTTATGGCTTTTGAGCCCGACATTGGAGCTGCCTGTGATCTTGAGAAACTACTGAACGTTGTGAGCTGTGGGAAAGAAGTATACACTTGAGGAACTCAACTTGTTGTACATGTCCGTCATAGTATGTGTGTCATGTTGTTGCAATTACTGCCACTCATTGGCTAACCTAGGCGTAGATGAAGGAGGCTCAGATCATAACAACATCGTGTGGTGTCAGTGTGATGAATGGTCTAGCCGGTGCTGCTGGCCAAGGGTATTGTTCACTGCTGTATCATTCCATGCGGAGGGCAGATCAATTGCTGTATACCATAGGCGACAACCATTGCAACCTTTTTTCCTCCCCAGCTGGTGTGGTTGCGTGTCACGCAACTCTGAGATTGTTTCCCAAAGCAATAATTGGCTCTACAATAAGTTACACAAATGCAGTGCAACATGTTGTGCACAAACTTGGCTGAAGTCAGCTAATAGATGTTCCCCTGCACTACTGGATGTTATATCACAATGCTACTTGTGCAGTAGCAATGCAGCAGCAAAATGCTGTATTTACAAGCAGTTAGTCCTAGCAGCCACCAAGGACAGGAATGCATGCAGAATCAATGACCTGCCTTGCCATATCTACATGTAGGCCACTGCCCTGGGGTGCTGCTGTTCTAGCTGCTACTCATCACTGACCCACATGCCGGCTCTACCATTACCACCCTCTCTGTGCATAGATTGTGAACTCAACATGACCACACCCATCGGACACGCTGGAAAGCATGTGAACATCAGTGAACGGCACTGATGCACACTGCTGCAACACTCACTGCATCAATGAAGGTCACTACGAGCAAACTAAAGCATAGCTCTACAACTAGCTAGCAGTTTAGTCGACGTCCTCCATCCTGCTGCCCTCATCTGCTCCCTCCTCAAGTGGAGGCAACTCCTCCTCTGCTGCTTCTGGCTCATCATCTTCATCAATGCTCAAGCCCAACTTGATCATGCGGTAGATGCGGCTGGCAAAGGTTGCTGGGTCATCCAGAGTGAAGCCAGATGACAGCAGGGCAGTCTCAAACATCAGCAACACCAAGTCCTTCACAGTCTTGTCTGACTTGTCTGCCTCTGCGCGTGTACGCAGCTCGCCCATGATGGGGTTGGTGGGGTTGATCTCCAGAGTCTTCTTGCTGGTCATGTAGGCGCTCATGCTGTTGTCACGCAGAGCTTGAGCCTTCATGATACGCTCCATGTTGGCAGACCAGCCGTACTCGCCCGTTACAAGCACACAGGGTGAGTCCACAATGCGGTCACCGACAACAACCTTCTCAACCTTGTCACCCAGGATGTCCTTCATCAGCCTGCAGGCACAACAGACGCCAAGACAACATCAACACACTGTGGTACGCACACTAGAGGTGGCTGCAGCACGTACCAGATGCGCACATGTGCCATCAGCAACAGCTATCCTATGCAACAACACACAACAACCTTACTGCTATGCCCTGAATCCTTTACCAACCTGCAGAGTGGCTCAAACTTGCTCTTGAGCTCCTCCTTCTCCTTCTTCTCGTCCTCAGTCTCATCAAAGGTCAAGCCCTCCTTGGTGCAGCTGACCAGCTTCTTGCCATCATACTCCTTCAGCTGCTGCACAACATACTCATCAATGGGGTCAACCATGAACAGCACCTCATAGCCCTTGCGCTTGAGCTTCTCAAGGAAGGGACTGTTCTCAACAGCCTTGCGGCTCTCACCTGAAAGACACAACACACAGAATGCAGGGAGTCAGCTTCAGATGGCATAACATCAACAGTGGCACACAGCATCGAATCAAAGCTGACAGGAGTACCTGATAACATTGCAGCTGCAACTTTCTACTATTGGTGTGACAGCACCAGTGAATAGTACGCTCCGCTTTGACAATTGAGACAAGCCACCACAACAGCTTCAAGCCAAATGTAGATGTGGCTTACTGTCAGTCAATACAGCAGTGCTTGTTGATCTGATTGCTGCAGTTACTCACCAGTGATGTAGTAGATGCCTGTCTGTCCCTCCTTCATGCGTGTGACGTAATCCTTGAGGCTGGTCATCTCATCACCTGACTTGGTGCTGTGGTAGCGCAGGAGGTCAGCCAGCTTGGTGCGGTTGGCAGCATCCTCGTGCACACCCAGCTTGAGGTTCTTGGCGAAGTTCTCATAGAACTTGGTGTAGTCATCCTTGTTCTCAGCAATCTCACCAAACATCTCCAGACACTTCTTGACGATGTTCTTGCGGATCACCTGCAGTTGAGTGAACAGAACAGAAAGTGTCGTTGGTAACCTGACTGGACTGCAGACCCATAACTGCCATCAAACACAAGCTAGCAGTGCCAATGGGCACGCAATCTCATAGAGCAAGCAATAAGCATGGCACTCTGACTCTTGCTCATCACGCAGGACAACCCTCATGCCACCTATGATACAGCACTGCTGCTGCTCCAGATATCAGTAAGTGCAGTGACTGCCTGGTATACACCACCGCCTATGAAAGTGATGAATACCTGCTTATGACCTAAGACCCACCTTGAGGATCTTGTTCTGCTGCAGCATCTCACGTGAGATGTTCAGTGGCAGATCCTCGCTGTCCACAATACCCTTCACGAAGCTCAGCCACTCTGGGATCAGCTCCTCACAGTTGTCCATGATGAACACACGGCGGACGTACAGCTTGATGTTGTTGGGCTTCTTCTTCTGGTCAAACATGTCGAAGGGAGCACGGCGAGGCACAAACAGAATGGACTTGAACTCCAGCTGACCCTCCACGCTGAAGTGCTTGACAGACAGGTGGTCCTCCCAGTCGTTGGTGATGGACTTGTAGAATGCTGCATACTCCTCACGGGTGACCTCCTCTGGGTTGCGCATCCAGATGGGCTTCTGCTTGTTGAGCAGGTTCCACTCATGCTGCACCTCCTTGACCTGTCACAGGGCATGTAACAAGTAACAACTATTCAGACTGGTGCCTTGAGCATACAGGTTGGAACATGCGACTTGCAGACAGATGCTGCTGCCAAAGCACTGAAGACACAGGCATGCCTGTTTCAACAGCAGATGTACTCACAACACCTAGGAGGACACCGACCAGCTGAACAGCAGGCACATAAGTTCATCAGCTGCCACTGTCATCCACTACTACTGTTGAAACACTGTCTATGCCACAGGCTCACCGTCTTCTTCTTCTTCTCCTTCTCCTCCTTGTCCTCGTCAATCTCCTCGATCTTACCCTCCTCCTCTTCCTTCTTCTCCTGCAGGAGCACAGAATGCAGCAGGTAGGAAGAAGGCAGACAACCACGACAACGCCGCTGACATAAGACTGCCGACTAAGCAAAGACAGCATGTACAGCCGCACGATGATCATATACGGCATAGCCACAGGATTATGACGCTGTGAAGCTCACTGCGGTGTACGACAGGTGGGGAGGATTTAGATGACATACACAGACAGACAGATTCAGCCCCGCATAGCCAGCTGAAACATCAGATGTGACCAAGCTGCTTACCTCTTCCTCCTCATCGTCAGAGACCTCCTTGTCTACTGTCTTTGAAGTCCAGAGGCTGATGGGGTAGCTGATGAACTCGCTGTGCTTCTTCACCAGGTCCTTGATGCGGCGCTCCTCAAGGTACTCCAGCTGATCATCCTTCAGGTGCAGGATGATCTTGGTGCCACGGCCCAGCTGCTCGCCCTCTGTGTCGCGGGTCACAGTAAAGCTGCCACCTGCCTGGCTGGCCCAGATGTACTGCTCGTCATCGTTGTTCTTGGTGATGACTGTGACCTTGTCTGCTACCAGGTAAGCTGAGTAGAAACCCACACCGAACTGACCAATCATGGAGATGTCAGCACCAGCAGACAGGGCCTCCATGAAGGCACGGGTGCCTGACCTGGCAATGGTACCCAGGTTGTTGATCAGGTCAGCCTTGGTCATACCGATGCCAGAGTCCTGGATAGTCAAGGTGTTGTTCTCCTTATCTGGGATGATATGGATGAACAGCTCAGGCTGAGCATCGAGCACAGACTTGTCTGTGAGGGACTGGAAGCGGATCTTGTCAAGAGCATCGCTGGCATTGCTGATCAACTCACGCAGGAAGATTTCCTGTGGGAGCAGGTACAACATACAGCATGTTGGCAAGACCAGCGCGCAGAGCTTTGCCTAGCTGCTTCCTATCTGATCAGTCTGCAACAAGCTGCACTTGTGACTGCCAGCCTATCAACTGCCGACTGAAAGACCAAACGTGGGGCAAAAGGACACGAGCCACCATGCTGGCGGGTTGTTGTCAGAGCTGGAATCACACATATGCAAAATGGAGAATGACACTGCACACGTAACGGTTGTGCAGAACGTATCAAAAGGCCTTGCACACGAATGGCACCGACGGGCGGGATGGAAGTTTCTGGCCACTTGCTTCTTGCTGCCAAGGCGTCCTACGCACCTTGTTGCTGTAGAATGTGTTGATGATCAAGCTCAAAAGCTGGTTGATCTCAGCCTGGAACGCATACTCCTCGACATTCGGGTTCGCCATAGCTGCTGCTTGTGTCTGAAACTGCTGGTAGATTCACAGCTGTTTGCAGGATCACTCGCGTATACTGAGGTGCCACCACACAGCATCAAGGTATGCGCACATGGCCTAAAGCAGCCTTGGAGAGCTGCAGCGAGCATTCTCGAAAGCCCGTTTTTGGGGTTCTGCCTCGTATCTAGAAATTTCAAGCACGGCCTGGGCTAAACAACTTGGTACGCAATGTATCGTTATGGTGTTCGCGTGCTGCAGACTTTGGGCTGCATTTTCACCTTCGCTCTTAGTGATGGTGCGTAGCCCGCCTGACGATGCGGTGCAGCTCGAACTGTCCATGCGCCACCTACCGCTGTTTATTGACGCAGCTTTGATTGTAATGTACACGAGTGCATCCAGTGGAGTCACTGCGCGTTCACAGGCAATGCCCATCGCAAAAGTGGCGCGCGATGATGTTGGGTCCAGTCAAATATACTTCCCCTGGTTGGAAGGATGGTGTGAAAGGTGTGTATAGAGTTGAATTGGGCGAATTTGTGTTCGCTCGTGTGTTGAGTCGCCCCCAGGTTGGGCAAGCTTTGTCTAGGCTTGATGCATCCAGCAGCAGCTGTGACAAACTGCGCATCGAATCATAGCAAGACCACACATTGAGCATATGAATAGCTTGAACTCGCCCAACTCATTGATATCTGCATTTATCAATACGCACTGTGTTGGAGCCCTTCACTGAACTGTTGAACTGCACATATATGAGGCTTAGTAGCAGCATGTGCTTGTATCGTACAACGTTTGTGACATCCATATCTAGGTTCACAGTGTTGCACGAGCCAGACTTTCTTCACATAAAAGGCTTTGATTGCGGCAAACAAGGGTGCAGACAGCTTTGCCAAAACTCTTGTCAGCCTGGTTATTGCCGGAGGCTCCGTTATAATGCCTGGGCAGATTTTTGTCACTCCACCCACTCTTGACGCTGTACATGTCCCTGGTCATAACATACACTTTCCACTGTGCAATATTCGACGTAGTCTACATCATGATAGTCTACCCATAAAACATAGCAACGTCACAGAATTCATGTTGCACGTGTTGCATGTACAGTCAAGTCGATCAGATGTAGCCTAGTCTCGATAACGATGCGTTCTGGCTCCTGCAGTACAGCAATGCCAAAACTGACTGCAGTAAAGGTTGTTGACACCGTCACTACCATACCTACATGGCTCATAAACTATGTTTGACATCTGCCTCACTGCGATGTGATCACTACCTCGCTACCACAGTCAGCTGGGTCATGGACCCTGTCGATGGAACTGCTGCTAGTCTCTTTTCTGCTGTGAGACTCTTAGCACCAGCAGTAAGGACAGTCGGCAGGTCTTGAGCACTTTTGCTGGATCTGTTGAGCAATGGCAACGTCTCCTGTGCTGCTTTATCACCTGCCAATCTGCTGCTCGTGCTGCCTGCTGCACTGCTGCTGCTGCTGTTGAAGTATCCATACGCAACCATACCAGCCACTGCCAGCAGCATCCCAAGGAGCTTCCGTACTGACATGTGCTCATGCAGCACAGCCCAGCTTGTCAGCAGCACCAACACAGTCTTGGTATGCCCTAGCACCTGTATAGCGAAGAACGCAAAGGGGCGCTATGGGCATGCAATCATGGGTACGGTGTAGACGACTTGCGGATTGCAGCAGCTGATGTGCGCAAGGGCCATTGCCTCATCAGAGTGCTGCTGACGCAAACCCTCTCTGCACCGCATGTGCTGCGACACCACCCGCAGTCTTGACTGTAGAGTTCTGACCGTGTGTCAACCATTTGCTGCTAAACTACAGACATGTTGAGGACGGTCAGCAGATGCAATGCATCAGTATGCTGATCTCCCCCTCGCGCAGTCCAACCGTCATTCTGCACCTGATGTGCAGTAAAGTATATCAGGCTTGACCGGTGTATGTGTTGCTCACCTGAAATGTTACTGCTGAGAATCGCCCCAAGCACATGAACTGACTGATGTTCACCCCGACTGATATTGCACATGACAACAGCAGGACACTGAGACCTGGGGTTGTCAGTGCATACTGTCCCACCCAGTTGCCACTGACTGCTTTGTCCACGAATGGCCCCACAACCAGCAGCATCACCCCTTGCACTGGCGCTGTGTTGGCCAACAGCTGATGACTTTGCAGTTTGTGGTTCCGCTGAATGGTGCCGCAAAGGATCTGCTGCATGCCGCTGGAGACGACTGATACGGCTGCTACTATCAATCCCAGCGGCTTTATTGAAACATCAGTCACAGTCCTGCGGCAGCACAACCAAGGCAACAATACTGTTATCTAGCTCATAACAGGCAGTGGTGTCCTGAACACTATTATGTTCACTTGCAGCGCATCCAGCATCAATCTTTGTTGCAACTGTGAACATACCATAGCAGGGCTTTCTTTGATGGGGCCTTGCTGTTGCTGACAGCAGCAGCATCTGCTGATGGCGTGCAGAAGCATTACTCACACTATTGCTACTCCTATGACGACCACCACTATTGAGCACACTACAGGAGGTGTGAAGCGTCGCTTCATCCAAAACAGCTCCACCACACACACAAACGGGATGATAAGCAACTTTGCTATCTGTAATCAGCAAGATACCATGGTGTCAGCCAGGATAAGCATCCAGCGAATAGCTCCCTAATAAAGCAAAGGATCGCTTGCAGCTGCCTAACCTTGGACAATGTAACGTGTCATGCCGCTGCTGCGAGGCACTGATCCTTGTCCAGGCGCTGACTGCTGACATAATAAGCTGCGACATCTCTCAGCTATCAACATGTCCACAGGCATATGAAACGCATGTTGGCCGCACCTGGTAGTGAAGCTGCTGCTTGCTGAAGCTGCAATACTTACTTCTCCAAGGAAGGTGTGCTGCTCGACTCCAGCCTAGTACCTGAGACAGCTTCACAGAGAAGGCTGCTGAAAGGAAGTGGAATGCGCATAACGTGGTAGCTGCAACAGAACAGACGGAGTTGGTTCGCGGCTTGGTCGCATGAGCTGATTGCATGCAGGTGAATTCACTCACCAAATGTGAAGGCATAGCCCCTTCTTGGGTCCATCAACAGCTTGTTGACGAACACGATTAACACCGACGTTGATACGTTCATGAACCATGCAATCACATCGTAAGCCGCTGCACCTGAATCCTCCGTCATCCTGAAGTGCTGCCCTGCTGATGGACGCAGCACTAGAGCAACTGCAGATGGACTGCTTTACAGCTGCCGTATCATGACGCCTTGGCGTGCCCTACCATCCATATAGGGACCTTTGTACAATAAATATATATATTCAACAATGCCTTATCATACTGAAACACATTGGACGACAACGTCCCGTCGAGATGCTCCCGCGCTGAGTGTGCTGCCTGTATAACCTATGCCTTCAAATTCATATACTACTTAACACAAATTGTCAGTCCAGAGTCATTGCAGGAGATGCAGCAATTGAATTTGGCACAACAGAAGCAAAACTGACGGCAAGTAGCTTTCGCTGAACAGTATAAGGTCGATAACCTGCATCACTTTGTGGCAACAGTTGTCCAGGTCCCGCAATCTCTGCAAAGGTGTCACTGGCGAGAGTTGGTAACTGTCACTGCGGGCGCCATCTAGGTCCTAGATTCTAGGATGGCCCATCTTGTTGCTGTCTTCATGCTGCAGAGCACCGGGTTCTGCAAGAACTACACATTGTTTTGCTTGAGCTTACGGCAATCCTTAGCTGCATGACGCCGGATGTCGTGCCGGCACACCAGGATCTGTACGCCAACGACAACCGTTGCCAGCGTACCGTACCGTCCTACGATTTTGGTATGCTGAAGATGCTCTCCAGAGGTGCTAAGAGGCCCTTGATGCGTTGATGCACAATCCGTTTGTGTCGAATGCTATACACCACTGTAAGGATAGCTTGCGGTGATAATCCCGAGTTTTGTGGGTCACCAGGCAGTGAAATGAATATCATACTCACTTGGGTCCGCACCATGTAGATGATGGACTATGGCGTGTCAAGTCCTACATTTTTCACCATATTTTCCAAAGGTAAGGTGTCTTGCAGCTATTCTCAGCACGTTGCAGTGTCATACATACCAGTTCGAGAACAGGCCATATGTTCCATACTAGTTGCAGCGTGCATTTGCACGTTGCTTGTCGGCTGCTTAGCTGCACTCCCGACTTTGGCACATAACAGTTCAAGAGAGCTGCTGCAGATTCTCTACAGTCCTGGCCGACATCTGACCAAATTCAGTATTAGTCTGCTGCCATGACAGCAATGAATAGCACGAAGATCACTGTGTGTGATCACATCACTGTCCTGCTAGTAGCATATACTATCAGAACTATCATCCATTGTAATCATTATAGTAATCATTATTGTAATCATTACAGTGTGACACTGTTAACACATATCATTGTTATAACATACATTCCCACAAATAGCAAGTTGATCGTGTATCACATACACAGCTGCAAAAGTCATACAGGCCATGCAGGCCATGCACATGCTGCATGTTGCTGTATGTCGATAAGATCACCACCAGTCCCCGGCATCCAATCTCATTTTTGCACTGACTGAGTATGATTGCCAGTGCATGTGGCTAACAAACTCACTCCCTAAACAGCTTGTGTAAACAAGTTGTCATGGAATCATCATGGCATCAAACATATACCCCAAAAACACTGCTGCAGACTCTGGCGGGCCAAAACAACAAAAACACTGCTGCAAACCATGCCAACAGAACCCCCCAAGTGGACCAGCATCAATCAATGGAAGCTGTTCCTACTCCGAGTAGAGCCCACAGTGTAACAATACACTAGTGACTTGACTCATGTGACAATATCTACTTGGGAGTGAAAGCATGCAGACCTGTTGGTCACATGTCACGAGTTCACAATCCTCTATCACGTGCCGTTGTAGAGCAGCTGCTGATCACCCACAAGACAGCAGATGCCAACTTGGCCAACACTCCCACACAATTTCAGAATAATCACCCCACATGAATCCTTTCCTTCTGACAAAGTAGTTACCAGATGGTTCCTCTCGAGCACACTGTCGTTGGTAGACACGAAAGTCAATAGCATTCAGCAATACCAGAATGCAAGAGGCTTATCGTCCCTGGTTGGTTGGTGGTTGTGGCGGGCTGAACGCAGATGGAAATGGTGGGAAAGGCCTGAAGCCTGGCAGGTGAGAGAAGCCTGGGAATAGTGAGAAGCCTGGGAACTGAAACTGTCCGGGTGCAGAGGCCGGTCCTGCAGGTGCAGGAGAACCAGCTGCTGGTGCAGGAGACCCTCCAGGTGAAGGTGATACCTGGGGTGTTCCTGCTGCTGCAGGTGACTGCTGAGCGACTCCAGGGCCAGCTGGGGTGGTTGCAGGAAGGTTGCAGACGCCCAGGACCTTCTACAGTGGCAGTAGGAAGGCAGATAAGCAGCATAGCGTTGGTATCACGACATATTTTGCCTGCTCAGCAGAACATCTGCATGGTCGCTGATTGCGATACTATTCTTGATACAGTAAGTGTCCAAGGTGGCAGTTGGTTGACTCACCTGTGTTGTGACGCTGTTGGCACTTGCAAATGATCCAGTTGGGCCACAGCGAGCATAAGCAGTGGACTTGGCCTCAGTGAGGATGGTGCATCCTGCAACCAGCAGTACACAGAACCCCACTGCTAAATAGCTGGGTCTGCTGCATGCTTGCATGACGAGAAGCAACACACTGTCACAAAGTCACTGCTGTATCACACATTATGTAGCTGGTATATCCACGACACTGTGCTGTGAGCTTCTGGACAGCACTCATGCACGCATGTACATGACTGGTTGCCAGCAGCAAGGATCACAAGTAGTACTGTAGTATCTTTGTACAGACTCATGTCAACACACCGGTCTTGGGGTCCTGGCTGATTGCTTGTGAGAGTGCTTCTGCGTAAGCCTCAGCCTCAGCACCTCCAGTGCAGAACACCACAGCAGTAGCAGTGGCCAGGCCTGATGCAGCGTCACCTCCTGATGCGATGGCCTGGGCAAAGGCTTGGCTGTATGTCTGTGTGGCCGCACCACCTCCTTGTTGGATGGCAGAGGCCACAGCACGGGCGTAGGACTCAACATTGTTCTGCTGATTGGCAGCTGCAAAGGCCTCAGCCTGGGGACGAATGAAGCAAAACAGGCAATGTCAGACCCTGCCACCACGTAAGACCACAACAAGACAGCAGCACGGCACGGTTATGCAGAATGTTCATGACCTCACTGTGTGCTTGCAGGACCTGATAGTTCGGTTGCTGCGCCAGTGACATGTCGGCATGTCAGCTTATGCTATACAGCTTGTGCGCACCACGTCTTGACCTCTTCTTGCATGTCACAGCTCACCTGAGATGCTGCGAAGCTCTCTGTAGTTCCCTGACTGACTGCCTGAGCCGCTGTGTCAGCCAGTGCCTGTGCTGCTGCTGTCACATCCTGTGCTGCTGCCTGTGCTGATGCCTGAGCCACTGACCTGGTGAGCGCTTGAGCCTGTTGCTGGCCCTGAGACAATGCAGTGCTGAAGGCCTGGGAGACGGCACTGGCAAAGCTGCTGGTGACTCCTTGAGCAGCAGCAGCAACAAAGGACTGTGCCAGGACCTGACTGAAAGCAGAGGGGTTGCTGGTGGCTGCCTGAGCAGAAGCCTGGAAACAAGACACCCCAGCTGTTGGTAACTTACCAACATGGCATATCATCCGGACAGACAAGTGATCAGTGTACATGAGCTGTCTATGGCATCAGGGTTACATGCACCTGCATGCACAGAAGACAAAGCAAGGATGCAGTTGATCAATGCCATACATGAATGCCAACTTGGCTGGGCATACAGTGACTGCAGCTTACCTGGGCAAACGCCTGGCTCAACTGCTGTGTTGTCCCCTGAGTTGCTGCTGCAGCAAACGCTTGTGCGGTAGATGTAGCAAAAGCATCAGAAGCACCTCTTGCAAAAGCCTGTGATGCAGCTGCTGCCAGCACATTGGCGGTGGTACCAACATCTTGAGCAGCTGCAGCAGCAGTTGCCTGTGCCACTGCCTCAGTGTTGCCTGCTGCTGAGGCTTCAGCAAGTGCCGCACCAGTAGCAGTAGCTCCAGCGCCGGCTGCTTGTGCGATAGCTGATGCAGCGGCGCTTGTGTCGGCTGATGTGAGGGCATTGAGCGTCTCTGGCGATGCTTCAACCGCTGTTGAAGTGAAAACATGAAGGAAGTCACAATGATTTCTATGATGCGACCAGACCAGTGCATGCAGGAAGATACACACTGTGACAGAAGCCAGCATAACTGGGCTGCACTGTAACAGCCGGTAAACATTCAATTGATCACGTTCAGTATCTCTGCCAACATCATGCCATGAGTCAGCACAGGGTGCATTTCAACAAGCCTGCTCAGCATACAGAGCTTGACATCAGTGTCATTGCTCACAAGCAAGCAAGCCAAAGATCTGATGATGCAACGCAAAAGCAGAGTTAACTGCAAATGGAACAAACTGCACTGCTGATGGACAGCAAAACTCACCTTCACCTTCAAGCACAGGTGACTCCGTTGCATTTGCTCCACTGTTGTCAGCAGTAGAGTCATTTGCAGCAAGTGCAGGTGATGCAGCTGACTCCGAGTCTGTTGTGTTGCTGCTAGTACCATCAGTGGTAGACTCGTTGGCACCAGGAACACCGGCTGCCTCAGCGCTGGGTGAAGGTGATGTTGCGTTACTGCCATCGGTGCTGGGACTGGGACCTGGAGACTCTGTCACATCAGCACCTGTGTCTGGCTCAGCAGGGGTTGCAGTGCTGTTCGCTTCTGGGGAGGGGGATACTTCTGATGCCGGGGGCGCCCCTGGTGAAGGAGATACCTCTGCTGGAGTCGCCTGGGTGGTGGTGGTGTTGTCAGGTGCAGGAGAAGCAATCACTTCTTCAGCAGGCGCAGGTGATGCCTCGCCAGCAGGAATGGTTGCATCAGCAGGTGTAGTCACTGCTGCTGGACTTGCATTGTCGCCAGCGGGAGCCTGAGGACTACTAGTTCCATCAGCAGTTGCAGGGGAGCCAGTGGCGTTGCTGGCAGGTGTCAGCTCAGACCCAGAAGCTTCATCAGCAGGTGCAGGAGATGCTGCATCTGTACCAGCAGGTGCGGGTGCAGGGCTTGAGGTGTCAGCAGTAGGTGCTGCAGGAGGTGCCGTTCCCTCCCCAGTGGTTGCAGGAGATGCTGCTTCAGCTGGTAGGGCTGTTGTCTCAGCTGTTGGACTGGTTGTGAGAGAAGGACTGTCTGCTGGAGCTGCAGCTATTGTATCATTGCTGCCTGTTCACATGCATCAAAGAAGGCGACAATTGATGTCATGGGCAGTGATCATCTACATGACACGGGCCCTCACCTTGAGTGCAGCACGACTTATTCCTCAGCAAGCAGCAACAGCTGAGATGACAGGCATCGTGCCACATGTACAGATCACTTCTTGCACGAATTGTCGAGAGATGGCAGATTGGAGACTTTCATCACCAATCATCATGAACAGAAGTATATGCATGTCCATGCCAGGTACAGTACTTGTCTGCAGACTGTGGCATATGCCAGGTACCTGTGCCCGTACCTGTGTCCTGAGCTAGCCCCCTATAGTTGCTGAAGCCATGTCCTTCGTAATAAATAGCAAGAACATACCGTCAGTTGCTACACAAGAGAGCCACTGATGCCATTAGACATACGCAATTGCTCGATTACCTGGGGTCGCTTCAGGAGCCTTCCATTTGACCTCAGCCTGCCTAAGCAAGCGGCACTGGACTGAGGTGCAAACTGCCAACAGCAGCAGAACGTGGATGCCAACAGCAAAGCCCATGGACCTGACCATGTTTTCAAGATTGCTGAAGCTGGCAACGGCACGAAAGCTGCCACTGCTGCGAAGAGCCGGCCGTTCAGGCAATCAGTTCCGGCAGATTCGAATTCGCAGATCGACGTTGCTGGTGGCGCCGAAAGCTTGCCGGCTATATGCAGCAACTGGTTATCGTTTGGCGGGCTATCATCTGCTGTAAGACCAACTCTGACGTCATGTCCAGCGCACCTGGTTACACCTGCCTCAGCTGCCTGCAGAAGTCACCTTGGACAGTGCGTCCTCGTAACCACCCGCCATCCCGCCGCGACCGCGGACGGACTGCGATAGTCGTTGCTGGGCGATTTCAAATACAGCAGGAGTTACAGAATTGTCGCATGTTTGTCAGGTATGCTGGTCTGTTGTGAACTGATGGCATCAGCGGACTGAGTGGTTGGCGCGTGGTTCGACCATGGTGCCTAGTCAGGCATTGCTGTAGAATCCCATTTTTCTGCAGAAGCGTTTGGCAATCAGCAGGACGTTGTGCCGCACAGCGACTGATCTACCTGCCGGCCCCGTATTCGCCGTGCCCAGGCCGTGTACGTACATCACTTCCCGCACCACCGGGCAGAGCAAGCAAAGCAATCCCTGCGTACGCAAGGTATGCGTATCCCTGCGTCACAACTCGTTGCTGACACAGCGTCATCCCATCTGTCACACAAACAACACCTACCTCTGCAAGTAGTGCGTATATCATCATCTTCAGACATGCACAACAGCGGCACATCTATCTGCCGGCCAACCGAGGTCCGTACATCAGGAGTCGTGAGTACACGGTTGCCCCAGGCTGCCTAAGATTGCCACTGGAGCTTGCTATGCAACTCGTGAGAAAGGGCCCGGGCAACCATCCACACACTAGACTTTCGATGCAACAGCACGCGCTGCAAACCATGGAAAACGCAAAACAAACCCTAAACCTACATTACCAGCCTGGCCTCTCAACTGGCAGCCCCTCTAATGCCATAGTGCATTTTTTCAGCAAGTGTGATGCTGCACGGTTCTGAAGAAGCTTCTTATTAAGGCTTAGAACCTTGAACATGTACAACGTCAATTGGTGATCACTGCTGTGGCACTGATAGCCACTCATGGCCGTACATCACCACTTGCATGTGTCTACATTTGCAGACCACCTGATACATGACAACAATGTGATCATGACAATCCTGAACACAATCCAGAGAACACTGACAGCGGTTTCTGCGCCAAAGGATACAACCCCACAAGTACTCCCCACAAATAGATCTCATCTAAAAGACAACTCGCTCTACTAGGGGCCTGGCATGTTAACAAGCTCAGTATGCAAGCTGCTTGCACAGGTCACAATGCACTATACAGGTAGAGTCAAGGATGCAACATAAGCAACCTGGTATAGGAAAGGTGGCAGATGCCTGTTCTGTCAACACCTCATACCTGATTTGCCTTCCAATCACTGGCATGCTGGGCCCCGGCTACGAACGGCTGCACACCAAGGGACCATGATTGACGGACTGTACAAGCAGCGTCACGTGACCAGTCACAGACTATGCACCAGCAAACCGTCAACCACAACATGCTATCCAGTCATTATTCAAGGTGGGCCAGTGGCTGCAGGTAGACCACCCAGCAGAGGCATACGATCATGGAACAGCTGTAACAAAACTCGGTGGTAGATACAACTCAACTTCAGCACTACTGGAATGTACACCTGCCTGCTTGCTTGCAATGCAGCAGCTCTGCAGATGCAGACTAGCCCAAAGAGAGATAGGCCTTGAAAAGACAGCTGGCAAGCTAGTCACATCCAGCAGTCTTGCATCACAGTCAGCTGCAAGCATGTTATAACCCTTCTCATGCCAAAGATGGATGCATAAAAAATGACGCCACAGCAGGAAAAGGACAGACAATGTCTAGTTTGAGCAAGCTTACAGAGCAGCCCATATGACACTTGCAGTGCAAGCATTACCAACAACCTGGACATGCCAGCTTTTCGAGAACAACAGAGGGCAGATGCCTTCTTGCTGCACTGAAGGTTTCACAAGGACCATTGAGTTGAAAGATGCTCCTTGACTCCCCAAAGAACCCTCTACATTCAGAGGGTACGTTTGTTGCTGCTTGATATTCTTCAAGTAGTGCAGAGACACAGCCTGTCAGCATGGATAGCTCTGATACACGATCTGAACACATTTGACACGCTAATGTCCGGGTGACAGCTGCTGAAGACACAACATGTGGAATGCTGTACAAGAAGCAACAGCACTCTCAAACAGAATCAGGATGGAAACACCAAGAAAAACTCTTCGCTGCCACTGGCAGTCAGGCCGAACTAATCACCACCATGGCCTGGTCTGCAGCACTGCGCTATAACATCGTCACTCAGCGTGCTATGCTGTTGCTCAAGGAGATACCTCAAGGGAAAGTGCCTCTTGCTACAGTCACGAAAGGTGTGCGTACACTATACTAGATCTACGTACAGTTGTACAATCAGTTTTGAAAATACCACGATCACTGCCAGTACAGCTTCATACTTCACGAGCTGCTGCAGTGACTGTTCTGCAGAATTGACCAAGAGCTGGCATCTGGTATGCACCAGTCAATCAGGTAGCACCTGACATCATTATTGTACAAACACACAAACACAACACACACATATACATCACTACACAAGCAAATTCGATTGACCTTTTATACACAGCTACTTGTGTTCTTGTAAAAGTTTTGCCTGCGCGACACAGCCAAGAGCATGCAGAAGGGTGAGACACCACTGCATACTATTGCTGATACTGACGCTCCATGTGCCGTCTCGTGTGTTCGGCAATAGCAGCATACTCCGGTCGACTATGCAGTCGCTGCAGCAGCTCACTGTCCGCAGATGGCTCCTCTGCTCCGCCCTGAGATCTCTTTGAAGCATCTGGATGAAACAGCTTTGCCAGCACCTTCAGCACCGACTTATACACCAGAGGTGCAAACACTTTGAGTATGAAACTGATGACAGCGTCCGGTACCACAAACCCCTTGGCGTCTATCGACAACAGCACAGTTGCTTCCATGCGAGGAACAGAGGGCCGGGCTGGATCAGGTGGCAAGGGAACAAACTTGAAGCCACCAGCATCCATTCTCAAGGGCACCACACGTGGTTGACTGGGTAAGGAGACACCCTCCTGCAACAGCAGCGAATGGGTAGTCAGCACCACATCACCGATACACAACACAAGTGGCCTCATGAATAGCAGACATAAACTCGACTCAACTCAAGCCTGCACAGGCGTGTCCTCGTCATCGAGATTGATGAGTATGATGCACTTATACAGCACAAGCGGACAGTGGTCCAGCTCAAATGAAACCGTCCCCACAACCTACCGGTGGCCCATGTTTCCCGGTTGTTGCAACTAAGACACAGCCTGACTTTGTGTCCAGCAGGTCAACACCTAAGCCAAAGTTGTAGATTTCAGGGCAGGGGAGGGGCCATGGTGCCCAGCACAGCATGTAAACCTGTAAGACAGCAGGTTGTTGTATACATGGCAGTGGTGACAAGAGTTGTCACCATACTCCGTCCAACGTTGGACTGCGACAGGCAGAACTTTCTGTAGTTGGTGGTCACAAAACAGCAAGTAGCGATGTAGGATATGGAGGTAATTGGATCACAGTGAGGTTTGACATCCGAATCATATGCATCAATTGTGACCCAACGAGCATCCTTACCAGGATCTCACTGGCAGAGTAGCTGGCCAGCTCCCTGGCGTCCGACATAGCAGGGTTCCAGCTGGTCACCAGATCAACTTCACGAGCAAGGCACACAGTATGCTGAGAACAATGAACACAACAGCAGGCAGATCGGTGGCAACCAGTGGTGAGCCCTAACAGAGCCTGACGTCAGAGCCTGCACTCACCAAAAACATATATGTCGGGGTACCTGGCGATACAGCAGCTGGCATCCATGCACAAAAAGACAATAGTTCAGTACCAGCAGCACTCACCACGACTGGCTCATCCAGGATGGTTCTTGCTTTGATGACCTGGCGATGATGTTCGTGATCATGCATGTACCACAACTCCAGCTTGCCCCATGCCACCTGCTTGAACCCTTCTTCATGGGCCATTATGGAGAGTGTATCATCCACCAACTGAACATTGGACAGCAGGCGTCCTACACTGGGGATGCCCTGCTGCTGCTGGCTCCTGGTACATGAAGTGCCACATGTCTTGGTCTGTGAGGCTGCAGCTTGAAGCAGATTGGTGCGCTGCTGAGGTGCCATCTGTGCTGTAAGGGTGGGAGTGTCTGCAGACGCATCCTCTGCTGCTACCACTGCAGCTAGCTGGTTGCATAACTGGTCATAAGTCGTGTTGGTGGTTTCCATGTATTTAATCAGTGCCACTGTGGGCTTGCAACCCATTGAGCAACCCTGTAGGCAGCATCATATTGCCCAAACTGTCACAAGTGATCGAGCCACTTTGATGAGTAGGGCATGCCACAGGCATCCTGCAACCCAGGATGTAGGTAGATGGTTGAGCAGTGTCAACAATACCAGGACCCTCTGCTGACCCACAAACCAGTTGAAACCAGCAGCCTGGTGCAACAGGTTGCAGCCAGTACCTAGCTGGGAGTGGCGAGCTGGGGCGACATCTACACAACCAGCAAGATGCTGCATCGGCATGCAGTTCCACGCTTGTACTGCAGGATACATGGCAAGACTGGAATATAGGCTTCACCCACCTGCTTGTACCTTCTTACGACCAAAGCAAGCTCTGCAGGCAATGCGTTTATCGCCACTTCCAGCTCATTGCACCTGTAACTGCTCGCAGGCTCAGGCTGAGCATCAAGCGGCGCTTCACAGCAAAACTCCTCCTCACAGTCAAACCATGTTGTAGCATCTTCCCAACCCTCGTCACTGCACACTGCTGCACTGGACACTCGCGTGCTGGTCGGTGATGGCGTTGTCACTCCGTCGCTGCCTGTTGCCCGTACAAAGATCTCATCGGCGAGCTGATCCTTCAAAGAAAGGTTGGTAAAAGAAGAACCCTCCATTGCCTGAAACTGTGCCTGGAATCACAGCCACTGTGTCGTCTGAGCTATGAACAGATGTGCAAGGATGACACATGCGACGCAGAATGCAGCTCACTTGGCCACAGCACGCAAGGTTCCATCTTCTGCCTCGTGTTTTACCACTTGAAAGTGGGAGTGGGGATGTTGGCTGTCCCTTCATGACTGCTCAACCTGCAATATTATTCAACCTGCTGTAGCAGGCACAGGCTCGCCATCTAGATTGTGTAAATTGCAAACTATGCGAGTATCACAACCGTCGAGACATCAAATGCTGCAGCATTGAACTCCCACAGACTTATGGTACGCTTTCTGGTGTACAGGCTAGGAGACGAGCTTTATGTACATATAACATCAGACTCTATGACAAAGCAAGAAGGGAAGAAGAGTAGCTACCCAGAGCGCGCAAGGTTGCTGGGAGGCAGAGCTGTCATTCAGCTGTCAGTTAGCAAAGCGGTTCTGGCACTGAGAAGCGTCAACCCCGCTATGTAAACCGACACTGCTGATGGTCTTGGTGCGACCCATTGCAGACATTGGTGCAAACTGCAGCTGCACATGTAACAGCACCAACGGTCGGGACTGCAGGAACAGAAAGGTGGTTTACCGTACAGGTAGAGTGTATACAGTACAGGTAGAGTGCAAGCAAAGCTGACACCACTCGGCCTGTTGCAGTCCTGCTGACACCTGCCCCACAGCTTTGTGGTAACGTGACAGAATCCTGGCTGGTGCACCACTTATGGTACAGTGCACGCTCAGAGCAATACCCTATTCACACAAAAAATTTCGTCACGGAAAATAAATGTTTGCGAAAATCTGACGAACTTTAGAAAAACTGGAGAATACCGCTGCTTGCAATGAGCGAATATTTTGCGTGGTTGAACCCTTCTCCTCAGTTTGTATGACACAGCAGCATGGCAGCAGCTATTTGTACTGTTGTTGACAGGTGATGCCAGGGAGGCATAGGAGGCATATAGCTGCTAGATCTACATGTAACACCACTGTTTCTGCAGTGTCTTAGCTGGTCATATTGCGGCTGAACAGGCTGAACAGGCTGTGTCCTTGACGAAATTTAGGCAGACACTGACGAATATTTCGTGTGTTACGGGGATTCGGCGCTTGAAGGTGTCGAGATATTCGAAATGTAAAAGAATTCAGGAGCATGTGACGAAAATTAGTGTGACGGTGACAAATGACTTTGTGTGATTAGGGTAGTCTTTATGAACTCAAACCATGTGATCAAGCACGGTTCCCAGCCACGCTGCAGAAACGTCGCATTGAGTGCTTGAACTGGCTGAGGTTTAACATGATGATTAGTTGCAAGTTGTACAGACGCCTGCCAA
>JARWLF010000891.1:0-12380 GCA_029853055.1 Scenedesmus sp. KT-U | reverse complement strand
CCTTGAAGTTATGGATTCTGTACTGCAAGTCTGGTACTACCTTGCTGCCATCTTGCATACTGCCATCTGCTAACCTGATCTGCCTGCCTGGTACTTCCATAGTAGGCAGCCTGCCGGGTTCAGTTCCTTTACAAATCTGTCATCAATACAGTCCTCACTGGCTCCACTGTCTATGAGAATACTCAGCTGCATACCTCGGCATTTTGCCTTCAGCCTTATCAGCTGATTGCTACAGGGTAGAAGCCCACAATTCACAACTTCATCTTCTTGTGCACAGTGCAACTGCAAGTTCTAGAGAAGACAATTCTAGAGAAGACAAATACTTCCCACAACAGCATCCAGCAGCTGTTACTGCACCCATGCCTCAATGAAACCATAATCATGATTATAACCGATAGCTGATCAGCAGCACTAATGCTCTTGTAGCGGGCCCGGAGCTTGATGTGCTGCAAGTGCTTCATGTCACATGAGTTATGTGCTGCACCAAGGGCAGCAGAGTTTCACCAGAAGTTAATGGCAATCAGCGATACCAGAGATTTCAGCTGCTTGAACAAGCTCAGACCTCTAAAACCGCCTGCTGAGCAACACACCTTACCACAGCCCTACGGTCCAACACTATTGTTGCACCCTGTGATGTTGAACAAAATGTACTGCTGCTGCTACTGCTACTGCTGACAATACTGGTAATGTGTTTCTGGTCAAACCTCCACACGAGCTGCAGTACACTTGGCCAAGCAGCTGCTTCTGCTGCCCATGCACCTGACTCTGGAAGTGCATGTCCCGGACACGCTGCCAGCATCAACTGCTGCATCTGGTGGATAGCAAGGATACTGGGACTGCTGAATTGACACTCCTCCAGATCAGCTCAGAGGAATGTAGTCGAAGCCTGGCATTGTCACTTCCTCTGGCTGTCAATGGAACAGCACATTGGTTGCTAGAGACATCAGCAGCAGCCTGAGTGGTAACACTTGCTGGCACTGCTGTGCAGTTACTGGCGGCCATCACCAACAGTATATATATATATGTATATATACATATACTACTCATCAGCCATAGCAATATTGCCATCGGCCCCGCGCCCCATTTGAGAAGCGGACAATGAATGCAAAGTGCTTCAGCATTTTGCTCATAGAAGTTCCTAACCCTCCATGCATGCATAGAGTATCTTGCAATAACAGGAAAAAACTGTATCAGTACCCCGATAATCATCGGATACACAACGACGAACACGCTCATGATCATCACTTATAGCCAAACATGCATCTAACTTGCCACAATACTCATCTAGCATCCTCATTTCATCATACATTCTTTCACGCAATGTACGAGTTCTAGTACGATCAATGACAAAATCTGACCAAGATTCAATGGCATTTCCACAAGCTTTACAGTGTAAATGCTGCGCATTAGTAGCATGCGCCTCTACTTCAAACTCATCACCAGCACCTCTTCTAAACTTGTAGTAGTACAAAGTGCACTGGTAAACATGACAGACGAACACGCGTGAGGAACTCAACACCATCACCAACCGTGCTCACGGTGCTGCTGCAACTGTGCTCTGCAGCGTAAACCACAGTCGCTGCCCTTCAAGTTGCTCCAATCTGGCTGGCAAATGTTTTAATGGGAGCTGCAGAACATTGTTGCCATTCTGATGGATTTCAGATCACGCAAGCCACTCAACTGCTGCAGTGCATCATGCCAGAAGTACCCTGTTGCTGCTATTGCCAGTTGTCTTGATAATGCTGCTGCTGCTGAAGGTAGACTCTGAGCTTTTGGTGTGGCAGGTGCTGCATCATTATCGGTCAAGTTGACATCTATTGGAGCCACCCTGCAGTCAGTGGTCCTTTCCGCAGTTGCTTGTTGCTGTGCTAACCCTGCCAGTACACAAAGACCACCTGTTGACTCATGTGCTGCAGGAGAGTTGTCTCCTGCATGTACTTCCCCAGTGTTGCTTGCGCAGGCATACACCATGTACAACGGTTGTTGCTGGTTCCACAAACTTCCAAACAGCTCCAGCTTCCTCAGACTGCTGCCAGGTCCTCTAGCAGCAGCAGTCAGCGGCAGCAGCAGCAGTCAGCGGCAGCAGCAGATTAGCTGTTAGCAGCTGCAGTGGATCTTCTGCTTTGAACAACATGAAGCTCACAGACAACGTGCATAGGGTTGTTACGACTGCAGCTGCTGTCATCAGTGCTGCCGTCATCATAGATCTATGCTTCCCTTCTTCGCAGTCAGTATAAACCTGCAGCAATAGGCAAGATCAGCTCACTTCCATCTCTTTCACTGACTTCAAGTCACCCAGCAGCTGTAGCAGTTTGTCACTGACATGGCATGTTGATCAACACAGTTCAAGGAAGTGACACCTGCAAGCTGCAGATGTGGCGAGTCAGACGGCAGTTGGCCGGCAGCTGTAGTGGTAAGGTGCCTGGTAAGGTCTGCAGTCAAAGTCCTGGTTCTGCTGTTGCTGCTGCTGCTGCTGCTGTTGTCATTTGGATTGGATTCTGATGGGTCCCTACACCAGTACAGACAGACTATTCTGTGGCCATTGCAAAGGAGGGTACATCAGCAGCGCTGCTTTTGCTGCTAGTGCTTGCCAAGGGTACTGTTACTGCCAGCAGCTACAGCGCTGCCGATGCTATTCTGCTGCTGCTGTTGTTCCCGGGGCATGCTGGAACGCATTCCAGTATTGCTGATGTTGAGCTTTCTCTTTTGTTTGTGATGCTGCATCAGCCAGTAGCCATAAGCATCCCTGGAAGTAAACGCTGCCACTGCTGCTGCTGCAGAGAACAATGGTCTAGCAACAAGTGCAGCATTTGCAATGCCAGCAACCCTACTGTTTGCTGCAGCCAGCACAACATCTGCAATAGAATCAGGTTGTGAGTTTGACATCACCTCTTCATTAAGCAAGCTAGGGTCGCTGATGTAGTTTGTTTTCATTAGTGTCAGCACTTTCAAGGACTGCAGACGCAGAAGTGCATTGACAACTGCAGCTACCGTTGCTATCTTGGCCAGCCCAACTCGTCGACTCTCATGTACCTATGGCTTGGCCAATCAGGTGTATGCAGCGTACAACTAGTATCCGACCTGGCTGCCTTCCACAGCAGGTTCAAGCTCACACTAGGAAGCCGAATGTTGAGTTGCTTTGACTGTGTAGAGGTAGACCTTGTCTACAATACGCTGCATAGCAGAGCAGAGCTGAAACCAACATGTGCTGCCAGAGCTGTTGCAGATGACATTGAGAACCAAGCTCTGCAGCTGCCATCCTTTGGAAGATGCTGCCGCTGCTGCCAGCTGCTGTAGATCACGCGCCACGCCCTGCACTCCTAGGACCCTTGTTGAACAAGGGTCTGCAGGTTGGCTAGTACATGTTTGATGGACTACAGGGATGCCATGTGTGCCTTGTCCATCTTTAAGTTGGCGCAATGGTGGCTGTTGTCATCTACACGCACCCCATGCATTGCTGCTTTGTCATGACATGGATTTGGAGTAGTTTGTGCCAGCAAGCGCATGATCAATGAATGTGTCTGATCGTGTCTTTGCTGTTCCAGTGAGGTGTATATGGACGCTGCCGACATGAAGCTGTCTAGTAGCTTGAAAGCGCTGACACAGCTGATGCTGTTGGTCGGTTTCATTGTATGGCCAGGTCATCAGTTAGACAGTGGTTAAGTTTGAACCAGCTGGGGAAAGTGCTTCCCCCTTTTTTATAAGAAGCAACAATGTCGGTCAACTTTCACGAGTTGCTCTAATACCTGCAGCAATAAGACAATGTTTGACTCATCGAGCCGCTGTGCACAAATGCCGAGGGCTTTGTTACATCCTAGCGGCACAAAGGTAGCTGTACAGCCACATTGATGACAGGGTCTTTGACCAGCAAGATGTCCCGCAACTTTGACATCCACCCATTTGACACGACTCGAAAGCAAAAGACAGAAGTTTCACACCCAGCCTCAGCTTCTTCGTCATTACGGAAGGGTGAACGTTGCATGGCTTCAAGGCAAATGCTTTAGACCGGTATCGAGCTATACGAGAGCATTTGACTTGATCTTTGGCTGATACTGAAATTCTGTGTACGCCGCTTGTGCTAGGCAATCAACGGACAGTTCGCAGATGCCTTTTCAGCGATGTCTGCTCGCAGACATCACAGATGAAGCCTTTGAGGTGACTTGTAGGACGGTTATAGGGCAATTGGTTGCGTGCAGAACAGCAGAGAGTGTCATGCCGTGCGTTGTCTTGTTGACCATCGTTCAAAGTGTGCAACGGCAGCTGCTGATGGTTTCACTCCACGGCTGTCAGCACAGTTCCGGGTGGTACAGACTGTGCTTAGCATATGCTTTATCTGAGACCCTGCCATCAATCAGGGCTGTAGGCGCAGCCGCTGCTTTGAGTACTATCAAAATTGCCATGCAAGCTGCTGTGTAGTTGCAGCAAGCTCTGCTGGACACCCTGCATGTGTGGGGCATATGTATGAATAGGCTATCACAGCATGCCAGCATCTGACACCCGTACTGGCTGTGTCTTACAGGCAGTCCTGCATCAACTGGTCTCCCATGATTATGCTAGTCTGCGTCAGGTCAGCTGCTCAGTCTTGAGGCGCACCAATGAGCACATCCCCTTCCTGGTCCTGCGGCTATCCCATGCGAGCACCCAACAGCATCTACAGAAATGGTTTGCAGCCACCAAGCAGCTGCAACAAGTCAAGAGTATCCATGTACACCTGGCTGCTGCAGCAGTTGTTCAGAGCTCAGTGATTGCAGCAGCAATGGAGCAGCTGCGTATATGCTTCCAGGATATGACGGAGCTGCAGCTGTTGGCTGTTAGTGATGGCAGCACCAGTAGCTGGACTCCGGACTGTGCATACTTGTCTGCACTGGCAGAACCAATACTGCCTCTGATGCCCCGCTTGTCGGCACTTGTAATAGCCAACATATCAGTGCAGAGCTTTCTAGAGGAGATAGAATCACTAGCCAGATACGCAGAATGGTCACGTACACAGAAGTCAGATTGGAACAGACCCTGGCACGTGCAGTCATTACACCTCCATCTCCATCAGGATCATGAGCATACACACTGGAGGGACCTCTGTTCAGCCTTCAAACTGCTTGCGAAGGCCTTTCCAGAGCTGAAGGACTTCAGCATCCACTTTCCCAGAGTGTACTACGATGACCAGAGGGTGACAGGCTATGGAGGCCGCATTGACTATGAGAACGATCTGTGTGATGAAGGCAGCCTGGCTGATTATGATCAGCGGCTGGCAGGACTCGCAGTGATGGCAGCCTTGGTCAATGCTACACTGCAGCTGGAGCAATTGGAGCAACTGACAGTGAGAGGGGCACCTGATATCTGGAGATACAGACCAACACTTGCGAAGCTCTTGGGAAAAGCAAGCAGAGAGAAGACTGCAGCATATGACAGATGTGCCACAAGCAGTGCTTTGGGGGCTTTGTCCTCAATCTCAACTGCTGCTGCTGCCCTTGGCACTATGGATGACGTTGGCTGTGTGCTGCTTCGGCAACACACAACCCTGAAGAAGGTTCACATTCATGCTGGAACAGTGGGTTGGAGCATGTCTTGGCAGCAACAGCAGCAGCAGAGGGGCGCTATCTGTGGCAACAACCAAACCCACAGTGCTCTGACGCAGCATGCAGCATCAACAGCAGCCAACATCAGTTGCGATGTCGAAGCTGCAGTTTATGATGTTGGAAATGCGATAAACGAGCACTTTCTGCATGATCCTCCCAGTGATGACAGCTCCAATACAGATCAGATGTATGCTTCCAGCAACAATCAGCGGTTGTCAGCGGCTTTTGACCACCATATATCCCACTACAGCAGGCGCTTGCCTTTTGAAGTGGTCCGCGACATCAGCAGCTGCCAGCTGACATTGCTTGACAATGAAATTGACAGCCTGACATACGTCCTGAGCGACTTGAAGCCTCTGAAGCATCTTGAGGTGAGGCAGACAGTAGCTTGCATGCTGTGAAGACGCTGTCTGCTGCCCTCACTCATTACTAAGACAGTGCTGCACTTTCTGTAGCAGTGGGTTTCTAAACACGCTGATGCCTTCAGCTTGTAAGCCTTGCTTACGGGTGTTGAACAGCATTGGATGACTTGAAGTGCTTGATTTGATTGCAATACATGAACTATTCATGTACTGTGCTAAGGCTTAGCTTGCACATCTGCTGTCAAGTGTTTGTAAACACTGAGAGCACTATGTGGAATGACCTGTATCAATCTTGTGATCCTGTTACAGGATGGCATGCAAACCACTTTGGTCATTATACGGTATAATTACTTAACATTGCAGGTATCACTGGCTTTAAGCGGGATCAACAAGAACTACTGCAGATGGTCTTGTCCAGCAGCAGCACGGATGGTTGCAGCAGCAGCAACCATACCCCATCTAGAGTCTTTCACACTTGTCAGTCCTGTGGAGCAGGATTACTATGACACTTTCCTGGCCACAGAGCAACTCTTGTCGCCGCTGACTGCTTCTGCTGGAGGACCAGGCAACAGACTGAAGAGGCTCAGGCTGGTTGGGAGGTTCATATCAGCAACGGATGCAGCAGACCTGCGGGCTGCATACAAGATTCTTGTCTCTAAGAGATGCAAGGAGTCTGGTGCCTACGAGCACTGGTGGGACGATCAATATCTTGACGATGAAGCTGGGACATGTGGTTCAGCGACAGAAGCACAAGACAGTGAACACTGCGACGTGGATGCCAACAGCCTTTCAGTTGCACCCAACACAGAGGCATGCAGAAGATGCCCCACCAGTGCCAATGCGTCCGTGGATGACAACACTGCTGCTGCTGGCAATCAGCATCTGACTGCCCCTGGGCTCCACCAGCCGCTTGCCGTAGCAGCACCTGCTTGGAACGCTCCCCTACAGCACCTGAGTGGGTTGATCGAGCTGGAGCTAACTCAAATGGATCAACATGGTGACCTTCCACTGTTGATCTTGTCGGTAGACTGCTTGCCAGCAAGCCTAAGAGTGTTCAAGGCAACCAGACTGGGTTTGATAGGCACCACTCAGCGGGCACGGGTTGCTGCTGCCGTCGGCGGCTTCCTCCCAGTTGGCAATAACTGTCCACAACTGCAAAAGTTGGACCTACAGCATTGCAAGCTGACCAGCCCTTGCATCCTTGCTAGCCAACAGTTGCAGCAACTTATTGTTGTTGACAGCAGGTGGTCAGGAGGCTGGGTAGCGGCCACAACAGCTTGGCCCAATGTGAGGAACCTGATGTGTAGGTTCAGCAGACTTGATGGCAGCAGCACTGATGGAACGGGGAATAATGATCACAGTAGTGAAGGACATCGAGCTATCACAAAGGACAGCAGCAACCGGACCTCAACAACATCAAACCGGGCCTATTCAGCAGCTGCAAGAGGCTACTTTGAGCAAGCAATTCACGAGGTTGCTGTCAACTTTGCACAGTTGAGGTCACTGTCATTGCTGGAATTACCATGGTGGTCCGTGGAAGCCTTGCACCCTATAGGACAGCACATGGAGCAGATTCGGAGCATCAATGTATATCATGCTCGTGGCTGTGATCCAGATGGCCAGTGTGATCAGCTTCGGCAGTGGTTGCAGGAACAGCTACCCTGGGCAAGTGTTGGTGTGCGGTTGGGGGATGTGTGATGCCATTCAATACGAAGTACCATTGCCATCTCAGGCTCTCAGACTGCAGCCACCTGGCTGATACGTGGTGTCACACCTTCAAGGATAGTATCATGGATGCTTATGATAAGCACCATTTGCCAATGGCACCTACTACACAGCTTGTATATGGTTCGCCTGAGTGGGACTCAGCAATGACCATTGAGATGATCTGGTCATGATTAACACTGTTGTTGAGCACTGCTGATGCCATATATGTTGCTAGATGTGGTCACTAGGAACTCTCTAAAATGCTATGCCATAGCTCCAGGTTGCCATGGCATGTGGAGTGCCCAGTCATTGACAACCATGTACAAATGTGTATTATAGTACCTCATATCTTCAAGGCATTATGTCTATGTATGGTATGCCAGCGTGTGACAGCGGTTGTGGCATTCACCAAACGACATAGCCTAGCTACAGTTCTTGAAACTGGCACCGGTTCATTGACCGGATAAACGGCTACAAAGCAGATCTGACTCTGTGTGTGGCACTCAGTGAGTCGTACATCGAATGTACAGCTCAAGTAAAAGTTGCCCCAGATTGGGGCACCCCGACGGAGCCAACAAGTCGCTCATGTGGGTATCAGGCACCGACTCAGAACATTCAAACCATCCATCACTAACAACGAACAAGCAGTCATCCGATGCATCAACCAAATCAGAAGGACATCTCGACCACAACGTCTCAACCGTGGGTTACCAACAAGCATGAACGACGGCAGCCCACCAAGGCACTTCAATGGAGTGCTTGCCAGTGGCTGCTGAGTGAAAGTACGCATAAGGAGCTATTCAGATGCCATCAGCTGCTTACATCAGGGCCTATTGAGATGTCATCAAGCTTCGCCCATACAGACACTGGTTGGCATGTCACCTTTGATAATATTATACCCAGCGGGTCAACGACATGACATGTGTGTGCGCATGGGGCGTATTGTTCACGTGCTATAGGTTGATGCTGCACGTGCACATGCGTTCGACTCGGTGGTGTGCCCTGCTTTGCTGTTCAGCAATAGGCCAGTCTGAGGACGTTCTTGGTGAAGGTGGCATGTGGGCAGAAGTGATGATTTTGTGTACAGCACAGTGCCACAGTCCTGAATCCCGGTACTAGTAGGTTAACTAGTAGGTACAACGTTGTTGGCTTGTTGCAAACTGTGCATCATGGTGCTTTACAGTGCTTCAGCGGTCACTGAAATTGTTGACTCAACTTTAGTCTGATGGCAACTGACACGCGTGCGCCTACGGCACACTGTTTGACGATTGTTGCGAGTGTGCAATGTGATCACTCAGTCACTGTGCTACGGTAGCACACTTGAGTGTTCACCTGACATACTACATAAAAAAAGGAGACACCTACTGCGAAATACACTTGTTCCTCTGTTCAATCAACATTAGTCGGCAAACACCTCGCTAAGAGGCAATTGTGGCAACTGTTGCGTGCAGTGTCCATGATGCAGTCCGCGCTCAGATTCATCGGGAACAGAAGCACAGACAAGCTGATGCTTTCATAGTGTTCATGAAGTCAATGAGCCAGCACACCTCAAGGTAGAAATTACCACAAAGTTTAGACCAATCACAATACACGCGTGCGGGGGTCAGGGTGGGAGCTGAAGCGCGGATGTCCAGTATACCATCGATGTGACAACCCCTGAGAGCTTGCGGGCTGCACATTACTGGCACCAAGAAGCTCATTTACCAAACAGTTTGGAGCTCTCAGAGTGTATTGTGCCTTGGCAAAATCGCAACAGCCTCAGTGGTAACCAGCAACAAGCAGCCAAGACCCTTTGTTGTGGTCAGGGTGTTTTGGTAAGTGTATCAAGAGTGCTGAGTGTTTTGTTTGTGCTGGTTCCCAGCGCACTGCAACCCTGATAACTGTTCTGGGCGGGACCGCCAGAATTGCACCTTGATTGTCCAGGCACATGTTGGAGGCCACTCTTGATGAACAACATTTGTATACTTGTTATAGGGTATAATTTGGGATCAGGTTCGAGATAGACTTCGGCAGAGATTGTGTCTGGCAAGATGAGCAAGATGGCTTCCTCTTCTCTGTTGAGACGGAACGCTGAGGTCTGGTGAGTTCAACAAAAGTAGCTTATAGCTGACTCGCATTGCGCAGATCTAGATGGCAGCTCCACGTTGCGGAGTGTGGCAGCCTTCCATGCCTGCCAAATGTGAGACACATTGTGCGCTGGGGAGGCTGCAATAGCATAGATTGGACGTCTTTGGAGTCAAACAGATATATCTACAAGTCTATACGTTGTCCACAGCTGGCTGAGTCGTATACAGGGCTCAGCAACCGGCATCAGTTCACAAGCTGTCTGCTGCTTCCTTGCAGGCGCATCGTGAGGGCAGCTGACTCTGTTGTTCTTCTGAACGATGAGCCGCATGTCAAGGCGTGGAAGGTCACGAGACAGGGCAGGTCGTGTGTGGTGAAGTACTGGACTATCAAACGACTGTTTGAAGCAGCACCACAGGTATGCCTTTAGGGCCATGTGGTGAGCTAGTCGTACTGCAAACTCTGATGCACCTTGGATCAGTGTGGGTGAAACACACACCCTTATATTTGAAGCTTCCATGTGTCTTCTCAAGTTGTCATTTCGGCCCCTTTCTCAAGCTGTCCCGGGCCCCTCTGCTGCTGCAGCTTGCTGCCGAGGCTCAGGCTGTTGTGCAGCTTCGTGAGAAGGGCGATCATCCCCTGTTGATACTTCCCTTCAAGAGCATGATCGACTACGATGTCGGAGCGTTCACCATCAGTCCTTTTGCCGGAGCTTCAGCTGCTGCTATGAGAGCCAATGACTGGGCGCTCCTCAGCAACATCGAGCTGAAAGAGCTGTGCAAAGAAATGGTCATTTGCTTACTTTGCACACAGCTCAACTTCGGCTTCAAAGTGAGTGGAATGATGCGGGAATGATGGATATGATGTTGGCTATCCTTGTGGGTTGAGCTCATAAGTGTGCCTGCATGATGTCATGAATCTGGTGCATTCTGATGTAATTGTACTTGTTCGTAGAGGCCGTCATATGTTTTTATCACACTATGTCTGCTGTTTCTGCATCACAGGAGAAGACCAAGATGGTCCGCTACTTGCATAAAGACATTAAGTTGCAGAATATCTGTTACAACAAGGAGCGTTCCTACTTCACCTTGAACGACTATGGAGGATTCAGCTTCACAGACAAGAGTGTTTGGGTTGACGTGCGCGATATGCGGTGAGTCGAGCCACAGTCCCACAGCAATATTATGCAGACTACACTTATTGCCATGTCAGACTGGTTGTTGCTGACTGGGTGTCTTGCCAGCTGCGTCACAATTGCAGTTATAAGCCATGGCATTGCTCTTAAATTCAGAGCTCGGAAGCTCTGACATACTGGGTCTTTGATCAGATGCCGAGAGCCACCATGTCACTGCTGCTGGTTGTGTGTAGGTACCTGGACTGCCAGATGGCTCAATACCTCTCCCAATCTGCCTGCCATGCAGCCCACTCTTCCAGCGGGACCAAGGCAGCCACCTCTCACACCACCGACCTGTATCTTACAGGTCTGGCCGCAGTACACCTGTTCCTTGGTCACATGCCTGCAGAGATTGACCTCGAGCTGTATGGCGATGACGAGGCCGCGTACCTTGATGCGGTGTGGAACTTTGACTGGCAGCAGTGTGAGGAGCTGAAGCTGATGCCTGAAGGCATGAGGGACTTCCTGCTCAAGATATTGGCCTTTGATCCAGCTGACAGGTTCCAGTCAGCAGCTGAGGCACTCCAGCACAAGTGGCTGCAGGACAAGCTGTACACTGTGACAGAGAGGCTGTTCTATGCTGAGGCACCCTGGAAGGAGACAATGCAGGAACTCAGGCAAGATGTAATGGGTCACGGCGGTAGTCAAGACAGCAGCACAGACAGCTCCAGTGTTGACAACAACAACAGCAGCAATGAGGTGGTGTATGTCGGCAGTCAGGGTGGCAGTAGCTGTGACGCAAGCAGCAGTTGCTGCACTGTTGGCAACGTGCAGGATCAGCATAACACAGTCTACTGCAGTGAAGGTGCAGCAGCAGCAACAGGATCTCATGCTGAGAGAACAATCCTGAATCGCCTAACCTGCTCAACACCCAGTCGCAGTCACTCATATGGTTCATTCAGCAGCTCCCAGGACAGTCAGGTCATGACAAGCAGCAGCAGTGGCAGCATCAGTGGCAGCAGCAGTGATCTTTGCTGCGATCCAGCTGCTGCATTAAGAAGTGTGCGCTCAATCAGTCACACTGCTTGTAGCCAAGAAGTTAGTCGCTATCAGGCCGAACCAGATGCTGCAGCTGAAACCACCATGCAGCAGAAGCCAGCGCTGGGCTCCCAGTCCAGCCGCTGTGCCACCCCTGTGCAAGCTGCTATGACAGACTCCAGTACACAGACCTCAGCATCAGATGCAGACACCAACTTGGGAGTCCATGTGATGCTGCTGGTGGTCAAGGAGTCAGCAGCAGCAGCCCTAGACCTGTCACTGCCGGCAACAGCAGCAATAGCGGCAGAAGCTGCTACTTTGGGAGCAGCAGCAGCTGCAGCACCATCACTGCTTTCAACATCATTATTGTGTCTTGGCCCTTGTGGACAAGTCACAGCTGGTGGATGTGTCACATGGTATTTGAGTGTGAGTTTTACAACCCAGTGCGTACTTGCTACCGTCAGTTATTCACCAGGTTTGGTGGTTGTGATGCCTTGTCATCTAATGTCAGCTCGGCTG
>JARWLF010000890.1:0-20482 GCA_029853055.1 Scenedesmus sp. KT-U | reverse complement strand
TGCACTCCAAGCCCAGGCTGCTTAAAGGCCTTTCTCACTGCACTCCAAGCATAAAACCTATCAATGTTGCTACAGTCCGCCGAGGGGCAAGCTGTACCGCATCTGTGCGCTGCCCAGGTGGACTATGGTAGCTGCTGTCGTACTGTACTGCCACAGCAGTACCCAGCGGTGGCTTGCGGGCGCCTCAGGCAGTACCCCGGGTTTGGTGCGTAGTGTTTTTTGCAACTTGTATAGGCTATTTGCACAACCCGCAACGTCTTCATATCATTGATAATCCCGGCCCCTCGCACCGGGAGTGGGTGCAATGTCTTCAGTCGCTTGTGCTGCTACGACTACACCATCACTCAACCAAGATAAACCTTCAAGTATCAACCAAATGACCAGTTCCAATCAGACTGCAATGAATGAAACGACATGACAGGTAGCGAAAAAAACATGCCTGCAGCAACCAGAGGGCTGAAAGGTCGCGGCACCTGCAATAATTGCATTAACACGCAATTGTATGTAATACAGGAGCTAAGCAGCCTGCATCAGCACCCGAGTCACCTGACTTAGGCAACGGTGTCCACACAATGGCAGCCTCATTGGGGCATTCGCGGGCCTTCATCGTGCATAAAACTGGACACAGCGTTTCGAATGTCAGACAAATAGCAATCAGCAGGCTGGTGCCAGCAATGCAGCCACGCAGAAGCCAGAGAGTAAAAGCCATCGAATTGGACTTCAGCGACCCTGACACACAGTTGAGCGTAGCAGGCCTGGTCCTGGGCTTGGTATTTGGTCTTGGTGCACCAGCCTGGTATATAAACCGAACAGAGCGTGATGAGGAGCGGTTAGAGGAGCTGAGAGCATTGAACAGAGCTACATTCCAGGAGACTGGAGAATACATGTCAGATGTGAGCATAGTGTCTCAACGCCGGTTGAGTAGCACATGTCTGCTATCCAGTCAGCACCTGTATTGTTGACTGCAATGTCTCGTCTGCGCAGGACGAGATTGCTAAGATTAGGAAGCCCAAATGGACAGATAGAAGGTGAGCATTGGGTCTCTTGAGGGCTGAGACTCCAGAACCATCCCTCCTGTGCCAGCTCAGATGCAATCCGCAACAATGCATACTGTCCATACCAGTTGTTGCCCTCTGATGCAGCGATTACGGCAGATCAGATTCGCAGATACTATACTGACAACTTGACCAACACGACAGCCAAGTTGCACAGTGTTGTGAGACACGTCATCACCAGGCGAGGAATGATGTGTTGCATGCAGTCTATTTGACCAAACCTGTTTTGTGGGCCTCGTGGTTGCAGTGGAGTTGTATGCCTTCAGATGGTGTATAGCAAGACACCTAATTGTTGTGTTTGTGGTTCGCAGGGAGTTTGTTGATGATGATTAAGCAGTCTGGGTTGAACCAGCATGAGCAGCTAGGTGCAACAAGATCAGCTAGGTGACAGAGGGGTTTGTCAGAGCATGTGTGCAGCTGCCGCCTTTAGCTGAGCAATCGGAGCCTGCATCAGCGAAACAGCGTGGAGTGCAGCAGTTGCCCGTTTGTGGTGACAACAGTTCTGCAGCTGACAGAAGTGCCATACACACATCAGTTGTTTGCCCCTCCTGTTCAGCATATGCATGCACTGTGTGTTGCCATGTGGGTGTTGTTGAAGCAGCCACTGTGCATGCTGGCTTGCATGCGACATCTTCATATGGCACAGATGCTTGGGCTTTACTGCGTGTTCTGCAGCACCCTGTGGTGATGACTGCCATTCATGCTTGGTGTTGTCATGCGCATGATGATATTGTACTTTGTACTTCTTCTGCACGGCCCGAATTGATATCGGGCACAGTGATGTTTACATTTCAGCCAAGGTGCGTGCCGCAGTGATCAGTGATCAGCGCCAACTGAAACAGCTGCAGCAGCTTCCGCAGTGATGACGTTGTGCTCCGCTGCCTGGCATGGTGAAGTGGCAGCCTTGTCGTTGTCATGAGTCACATATCGCTGAGGGCTGTTCTGGGCTGGTAAAGCTACAAATGACTGGCTTTGACTGTAGTAGGGCTGTCAGAGTACGGTATGCCAGGGACAGTTTTGGTGCAGTATACGTTTCAGCAGTTGAGACTGAATTTCCAGTCATGTGCGTTCTTCATGGTAATCAGGAAATGGACTGCAGGATTGGGCTGAAGTTCAAAAGCACAAACCTGGGTGGTGGCCGCTATGCATACTTGCATGTTGTATATGGAAAAGACAGACTATATGTCGCTGTCACCGTGACAGTAGGGATGATAGCCTGGTGGTGCAGCAGTTGCATTCGCAGTAACTTTGATTTGCTCCAGGCTGACAGTATAAAGGCCCTGCTGCGTGTGGCGCCGGCTGTCAATGGAGCAGCCGATGCTGAACTCAAAGCCCACTACGGCAACATCAAAACACAAACACATAAGCACCCAGTTGAGTCAAGCAAGAAGTCTGCTCAGCAAAACACCAAAACATAGCCTGTTGAACACTTACGGCAAGTAAAACCGTTGAGCACATGGGTGTAGTCTGGTTATCGTGCAGCAAAGTGTGGTGAGCTTTGCAAGTTATGCTTTTTAATGTGACAGGTTTACAGACCACCAACAACTCGGCTGCTTATCCCTCGAGGAATCCGGCATAGCATGCCTTGCAAGCCCTGCAAGTTGCAGTATGAGTGCCCCAGATGAGCACTGCCAGCCTGCGACAGAAAGGTTAATCTGAAAAATTTTCTCGAATCACCGATTTTGTTTATGTACGGTTGAGTCAGGTTCATGGCTTCCTCAGGTTGTGGCATTGTTGCTGTGGGCGGAGTCTGCAGCAGCTGCATGCGCACTTTGCGCAGGGGTGTGCCACGGCACCATCTTTGCAGGCAATAACAAATCAGGGGCTATAGTCTCAGTGGTATAATAACATCATAACCACAGCCAACACGCATTGGTGAACGCAGCAACAGTGCGCCATCACCCCTGCCGACAGGTCAGTCCGAGGTTATCACATTGGCGGGATATCACAGAGCCAGACCACAAGAGAACAGAACCTTCATCAAACGTTGTTTCTACCAGGCTACAGTGTGCTTGAAATGCATGTCGTGATCAGAGGCCAAATTCGTACGGTTTGTGACGAGTTGCCTAACCATCTCTTGGCCTTACGAAGCGTTCATATATGAGACCATTGCAAACCAAGTCAACAAGTCTGCTGTATCTCACCCGTAAGACATGACTTGAGGCGTCCTTGCCTGGTGCGTTGGGAGGTGTCAATGGCCACTGTATGCTGTTCTGCGACTCTCTGCCCGCTTGCAGCAGCGTAACAGTGTCATCAAGAGCTAGTGTCTACGAGTCACTGTGTGAATAGGCGGTGCCAAGCATCTCGCAATCGTTTCGCAGGTGGGGGTTGCTTATCATCGTTGCGGGTGGTTACTGGACCCGTACCGGTATTCCAATATCCATGTAATAGTTTGCATGTCTCCCATGCACTCGTCTAGTGTGGGCATAAGGTGTCCAGTCGCAGCACGTTCGCAGCTGTGTATGAGGCATGTCTCTTGGCGTGCCCCGTTGCAGGAGCCCAGCTTCAACCAGACTGACAGTATGTATAGAAGATAAAGACATAACACTGTGACCCCAAGGCTGCAGCCTCCTTTGGTACCTGTCTTTTGTGCTGTGTTATCAGTTGGAAGCGATGGCTCCTGGCAGTGTGAATATGCGTGATGCTGATGCAAGCGAGATTTCGGAGGAGTATTCAGATGATTCTTCTAGTTACCAGTGCAGCTCAGACAACGACGAGTATGACGGAGACTTGGGCCTGCTGGGCTCACAGCCCACAAGCACCAAGGACAAGCCACCATACAGGATCATTGATGCAGAACTACTGAAGAAAGTACAGGTGCGTAGGCTCTGGTCATCATACATTGTCAGTGGCACAGTATGATTACTGTATGTGGCAGCAACAGAGCATATGTGGCAATTGCAGCAGCTGATCTGTTCCATACTCTCCAACCTGAGGGGCTCCCTCAGCAGGCAGGGTGTCTCTGATTTGCAGGCAGAAGCGATCTTGGAGGTTGAGGCAATCTGGAACTGCCGGAAGTCATTGGCAAAGACACTGCTTATGCATTATATGTGGGACAAGGAGAAGCTGTTGAGTGAGTACAGCAGTGTGTTTAGCTAGCAGCAATGCACACCAGTAGTCAACTTCAATCAGCAGCTTCGTACACCACAAGCGCACATATGAAGTTTGAGGTACCCTGACTTCAAGCATCAGTCCTTGTAGCTTCAATCGATAAGCTTTTATTCTTATATCAAGCACTTTCGTCAACACCTTTGATGCTGGTGTCTGTGCTTTCCTGCAGGTGACCTGGCAGACCGGGGGCCTGAGTATGTATACAAGCTAGCTGGAGTGGCAGAGCCAGATGACAGCAAGCAAGCCAACGCTGCAGGTAGTTGAGCGTCATGTATCAGTTTACTGGACATAACAGCATAAGCAGACATCTGCGAGCGTACATGTCCCACAATGGGCGAGTTGCAAGTGCAGGAACAGTCTTGTGGTTTAGCGACTCTTGTTTGCGCCACCAGAACATGAGGAGTAGTGTACACCGCCTGTTATGCTTCCGTGTAGCACCTGCAGGGGTGTGCCTACGTGTTGCTGTTTGGTCCAGTGTTACAAAAGCTGTGTGTGTAATTCATAGGTCACTGCTGTTGTCTTGCAGGTATTGACCCTGATGGTCAGGTGACCTGTGAAGTGTGTATGTGCGAGTACCCATCTAGCGAGTGCAGCAGCAATGGATGTGGTCACATCTTCTGCAACAACTGCTGGCAGAGCCATCTAGCTGTGCAGATACAGGATGGCAAAGCCCGGCATGTCAGTTGTATGGCATTCAAGTGTGGAGTGGTCTGTGATGAGGAGCTGGTGATGCGGGTCATGAAGGTTGGTTCCTTTCAAACACTGTACGCTTTTTGTGACAGACTGCTTCAACTTTCAGCCTCTGCAATTTGCTGCCCTGAGTTGGCTTTCTGTGTCACCTACTCGGTGAAACCACAACAACATGGATGTGCCCAGCTGTCGCAGCATCAGACAGTGTATCTATTTTCGATTCTGGATGAGGCCTGCTGTTGTGTGTAATGTTGACAGGGACAGCAGAGTCTTCTAGCAGCTTATCAACAAAGTCATATAGAGTCGTACATGGAGGACAACCAGCGCGTCGCATTCTGTCCAAGTGTGCCTTGGTGTGGGCGTGCAGTTGAGGTGAAATCATCATCCTATTAGCGCAGTTCCTGCTTGATCCAAGGGATGTGACAAGTGTCTCGGCCATGCAGGCAGAGGTCTGTAGTGCAGGGCGTAGTCTGAACCCAGAACGGCTCCTTGTGCATGTGTACAGATTTGCTGGCAAAGGGCCTTATGTACCTACACCTGCTTTCTGGGCTCCTGCAGGTAGAGAATGACCCCTATGTAGAGCCAGAGTGTCCATGTGGCGTCTCGTTCTGCTTCAAGTGTTCACGACAGCCACACTCACCCTGCACATGTCAGATGTGGAGCATGTGGGATGAGAAGGTCAATGGTGACAGTGAGACGAAGAACTGGCTGGCAGCAAACACCAAGCCATGTCCAAGGTGTGGTAAACCAGTTGAGAAGAATGGTGGCTGCAATCTTGTTGTCTGCAAGTGTGGACAGGTGAGGAGGTTACTGGCGTCATGTTGATTACCCCGCAGATACTTGGGCAGTGGCAGAGTTATACAACCCCTTCTACGTGTCACCCGCTTGCTTTGCAGTGATGTCCGCCAATTGTACAGCTATGCTTATTGTTGCCCATCGAGGTGTCAGCAAGCCTGTGCTTGTCTTTCTGCAGCCCTTCTGTTGGTTGTGTGGAGTGGCCACCGGCATGCGCCACACCTGGACACAGATAGACAATCACAGCTGCGGCAGGTTCAAGGATGAAGCAGATGCCAAGGTAGCTGTGGGCCAGCGCAGCTGCACAGTGGTGTTCATCTATGCATAGCTTTGCATATTGCATCATACCAGCGTAGCATGTGTTTCATGCACTTCATGCCCTGATGCTGTTCCTGCACGACTCATGCATCTTTCAGCTCTGAGTGTTCTGCATTGCCTTCACACCCTGACTTTTGGCCATTAATATGCTGATGCTGACTTGGCACATGCCCATGCTGCTGTCCGCCAGGTCAACGAGGCACAGCGGAACCACAAGCGGTACATGCATTACTTTGAGCGATACAAGCAGCATGCAGACAGTTTAGGCAAGGAAAAGAACAACAGGTGAGCTTAGCAGTGACGTTTGGTTTGTGGGTGCTGAGCAACCAGTACTCTGATGAGGAGCAACCGGGGCCATTGGGCTGGTTGTTCAACCTTGCACAGCGTGTTTGTCCAACCTTGCACAGCGTGATTGTCTTGCATGGTGCATCAAAGCATGGGACTGCTGGTTTATGGCACTGTGAGTGTCACACATCTGTGTGTACTGTTATGCAGGTCTAAACTAACCATGCGGATAGCTAATGCTGAACATGACGGCACAGACTCCCGCGATTTTAGCTGGCTGCTGAAGGCACTAGATCAGCTACGCACTGCTCGTCAGGTGTGCTGCAGCTGACATGGTAGATGCTTTACTGAGAGAGTGCTGGTGCTGGCATCTGTGCATTATAAACAAGCTGATCATGCAATGCTTGCAGCAGCCTGTCCATGTGATGTATGTGACAAGCGAGTGCTGCCCTTTTGTGCCACACTACTGCAGGTATTGAGCAACAGCTATGCCTTTGCATACTTCTTCTTTGGCAATGATCTGTACTCAGATGAGTTTGACGAGGACCAAAACAAAGTCAACCAGAACTTGTTTGAAGACAGTCAAGAAATGTTGGCGGCTGAGGTAAGGTGCACACTAGTCCTCACAGTGGTGTGTTCTGACCCTGCGGCATGTTGACAGCAATCAGATTTGGACATGCACTGGTGACTGGTCCGTTGCTTGCTATGCGTGCAGGTTGAGCGGCTGTCGGACCTTGTCGAAAGGGCCAAGGAATTGAACTTGGACTCTGAGCTGCGTCTGCATGTCATCAACAGCAGCGTCAACATCAACACACGCATCATCAAATTCTTTGAGCTGGTAGAAAACGACTTGTATGGCAAGCTGCAGAAGAGCAATGCGCAGATTGCAGTTTACAGAGGATAAGACACAGGGACTGCCAGCAGAGGGTGATATACTGCTTCGGTTGTTGCCATAGTCCTCTGATCAGAGCCAACGACTAGGCAGAGTAGATGGAGCCCTTCATGGTGCTAATGATGGTGCAGTTCATGCTTCCAAACAGGTAGATGTTGATGATGTTTTGAAATTGGCACAGATGGAGGTTTATTGTGCCGTTGGTGGACACCACAAGAGTAGCACCCATAGGTAGCTGCATGCCTTCCTTGTTCAACGCGGAAAGCCTCCCAGGTTCACACATTTTCTATCTCAGCTCCCAGTACTGTTCTTGTAGAAAGTGGTCACATGAAGCAAGTGTCATGAAGCAAGTGTCATGAGTTTACCCTAATAAGTATCGTGGTACTGTTAGCACTGTTCTTGATAGCACATGCTTGGTGTACACATGTGTCAATTAGAGACTTTTGGTTTCGCCACTGATGCTGGGAATTTTTGGGGCAGGTATATGATGCATGCATTTGAGATGGCTTAAGTGACGAATTCTGATATTTGCTGTTTTCTACAGCTGTTGCTTGTAGCATATGCATGCATGCCCTCACCAGCAGGGTGCCTATGTAAAGGTGTGTTGCACAGTACCGCCGCAGACCACCAGCTAGCACGTTACCGTACAAAATTCATCAAGCATGTTCGTATGGTCAGTGGTACGCATCTGCTGCATCCTTTCAATCCCTGCGTGTGCATCTGGGCGGCATTTGCCAGTTTCTATTTTACTTCATAGCGACCATACAGCCCTATCTGACGGCTTCCAGCGTTTGATTTGCAGTAGGTCAAACCTGGCACGGGCAAGTCGCTGGGCCGAGACCTCTTGCAGACGCCCCCGCCTCCCGACCATTGTCAGTGTTAGTTCAGGCCAGCGTTGTACGTCAGCTGCTATTTTCTACTGCGCTATCAGATATAGCTGTAGTTATGCTGGTATGTCTCCTCAGTCTCACTCCTTTCCGGAAGCGGGGGATTGCAGGCACTATCTATGGGGAGCTTATCATAGCGCATCTGTCGGATCAAGTTGTGTAAAATAGTTAGTATCCGATGCAGACAACAGAGAGTGTCACCTCGCCAAGGACGGGCCCAGGAGGGCCCACGATGGAGAGGACTCTGAGCCTTTCGGGCTCGGGAAGATACATCAAGGTCAAGTTTGCTGACGAGGATGCCTTGGGGACAAGTCCAGTGTCCGACAGTCTGGCCGCAGGTGGGGATTCTTGGACTCTACACAAGGCTGCAGTCTGGTGCAGTCTGCTGCTTCATATCTCAAGCTGCTGATCGTGAAGCTGCACAGTTTATACATAGCAACTCCTGAACTATCAAATCCACATATAAACTAGTGTGGCAGCTCAGTGATCACTCCCAGGAATATACCTGGTATGTTTGACTTGTATGTACCGCTCCTGGAATGATGGACAAGCAGAGCACCAGGGCAACGTTGCAGATGCTCATGTGTGTGCACCGCAAATGACACTGTGTAGCATTGTGCTGATGGAGACATATGCATCAGGCTATTGCATCGCCTTTTATCTCCGGCAGTACAGCCAAAACGATGAATTTGTAGGTGGCACACCTGGCAAAGGTTGCCTTGTGCACTGAACTGTTCTGTGGCCGTCCTGCAAAATCTGCTGCTTTCCTGCAGCGCCCGGTAAAGGTGCTGCATGGCGCCGGAAGATTCTCCAAGATTTGCAGGATGAAACCGCCTTCTCATCCACAGAGCTGCAGGTAGAGCAAGCAGACCAGCAAACTTAATGATTATAGGACTTGGCAGTCACATAGTTGTTGTTTCACAGCTTGAATAAATAGCAGCAGCAACAATGTCCGCAGCAGTGTTGTACATCATCAGGATAGGTAAGGTAGCAAGGACAAATGTTGGCACCGTTCCAGGGTTCTTGGCAGTGGTTCTGGTCCCATTCAAAGCGAGCTATGAACCAGCTCTTGCATTTGCAGCACGGCGACCTCTCTGTGATGCCAAGTTGATCAGTCGGCTATGCATGGCACATGTTGTAGCTGTTCCTTTGTGTATCATTTGCATGCCGCACATGGAATCGATAGCTTAGCTGGTAACGTTGCTGTCCTGCTACCCGCCACTACCAGGTACTGCTGCATCACTTCTCTGAGCATCAGACTGGTGATGATCGCCTGGACAAAGACACATTCTTCAAGTCTCTGGGAGCAGGTTTGTACAATAGCAGCATCACATTAGCAGCAACAGCAGCCAGCATTATACCAGCAAGGGCAGCAAGGAAACCGGTGTGTGTAGCCAACCTGCCACAGCTAGCAGCTGTAGTAGCTATGTGCAGTACCTATCATTCTGCAGTAACGGTTTGTTCATCAGTGCCAATCATCAGCTGTCTTTTGTGGTGTTGCTTTTTTGTAGCTTTTGGCAGTGGTGACAAACGCCTGCTTGAGGCCATATACAGGGCCATGGATGATACCAACAGAGGCTGGGTCACTTTCAGTCAGTTTGCTCTTACGCTCAGCACTATCTATAGGTAATGTCGTGGGGGGTTGTTGCCTGTACAGGAACACAGCTTGCACAAAGGTAGCAGCATGTCACCCAGCAGTTTTGAAAGGATTGTGTCAGCAAGCTTGTCAGAGATCAGAAACGAGTGAATGCAGAACTTGCAGAGTCCTGTACAGTCGCTGCTTTAGAGCAAGTGCAGGAAGCCTGTTTGTTGGGCTGGTATGCTTGCACGTTAGCTATGCAGGCTGCTCAGAAGCAACAGTACTGTGGTGATCATAGCTTAGCAGCTGGTTGCTCCTGTATTTCCACTGCAGAGGTGACAAAGATGACATTCTGGCACTCTGGTTCAAGATGTATGATACAGACAGAGACGGCTTTTTAGATAAGCAGGTAGTACATGCACCCTGTCTGTGTGTCATGTTTCCTTGTACCAGTTGCCAGTGTGGTGATGTTGCCGAGTTGCCAAGACATCTTCTGCCCCAGCAGCTGTGCGATGTTTGACTGCTAAAGCATCCCAAGGGCACTTCAAGCTGTACAATGCCAATCAATGACCCTGCAGTGAAAACCAGCTGCTGTGTCTTGTCCGCAGGACTTTGAGCGCTTGCTGCAGGATGTGAACCGCACCATCTACAAAACAATAAAAGTGTATGTTGATGAAGCGTTCCTAGGAGACCCTGACAATGAGGGTTTAGATACTCCTAGTGATGACCCTGACATGGTGCTGATCAGCTTTGAGGAGTTCAAGCACATCATGGATGAGCACGATGTCATCCCCATCTGGGTCAACCCACATAAGTTTGCCCAGCACAAGCAGGCTCCTGCGTTCAGAGCGCTGTCACCTGGGGAGCGTGAGGTTCTGCTGCTGCTTGGAAGTGATGTATCTTCTGCAGCAGGAACTGTGCTGATCCAGGAGAACGAGTCCAAGGTATATGGTTGCAACAACTATTGTCAAGCTTACTGACTGTCCATCTCTTCTGGGTGTACCACCAGCTGAGCGTTGCATGAGCTGCAACACCGCTGGGTCCCCAACTACAGATGTTGTATGTGTGCAGTCATGTTGGTCGTCCTGCAGCAGCTCTGACAGGAATACATGTATCCTGCTGCACTTTCTTTTGTGTAGTGCGATCACTTCTTCTTCCTGCTTGAGGGTGAGGTGCAGCTGCAGCGTGGTGGAGTTGTGCTGGGTACCTTGGGTGAGGGCAGCTTTGTGGTGAGTACCATGTCTGTGACAATGCTCCAGACAGTGCTTTAGGTTAGCTGGCTTGTTGGCATTGCGTAGCACCTCAGAGGTTGAAGCAGAGGCATGGGCACAATTACCTTATTTCGTCGCTTCAAACTTGGTTAGGCTCACAGGGGCCGCAAAGAACCTTTCTGCTAGCAGGCATAAAATGATGCCTTGCTGCCTTCTGGTGATGGTGTACTTGTCCTTGCAGGGTGAAGCAGCTCTGTTCAGTGATATCAAGCAGGCAGACGAGGCGGATGGTGGCAAGTTCACCACAGCAGTGACTGTTACTACTGACACAGCCCGACTGCTGCGGCTGTTCATCGGGGACTTCTATCCGCTGGTGTACCATCAGCATCCGGGGGCTACAGCTATCGTGCAGCGTCTTGGCCGAATCATGGTGAGTCGTCCGTGCTGTTGGAGTTTCAGCAGACCTTCTTTGCATTGAGCACACTGTAGGATACCATGTTATATTTGGCCAGGCAAACTGCACCTCTACATGTGTTGCTCAGGCCAGTACAGCTGACAATGTCACTGGCTCTGTTTCATGCCTGCCGTGCAGCTGGAGCGCTTCCAGCAGACGGAGGACCGCCTGCAAGCCATTCTTGCCAGTCAGGCACGTCAGAGTCAGGCCGGCATGCGTCTGTCAAGCAAGGATTGGGCGGCATTTCGCAAGAGACTGACACGGCAATGGGCTCTCAAGTACCACAAGATAGGCAGGTGAGGCAACAGGCTGCGACCGTGAGTTGTGGCTCGGTATGATATGGGCTTTGTCCACTGGAGGACTACCTGATTAGCGATGGAAGCTGGTTGACAGATATTGTACTGTTGCTGTCAGTGACACCTTCAGGGTTGACTCTCAAGCTGTGCTGATTGATATTGCAGGACTGGTAAGCTGGAGATTGTTCCCACCAAGTTGATGGGCACCAAGGAGGATCTAAGTGTAGCCTACTCACCAGGTAATAAGATCCAAGTGAACATGACCCCTGTAGACCTATTCAAGGTAGCATGATATGATTCCTGCATACCTGTTCCCCCCTGACCTGTCCCCCTGCGACAGCACACAGCAGAGCAGCGCAGTCAGCAGTAAGCCCCAAAGGCTTAGGTTGAGACAGCAAACACTTTATTTAATGAGCAAGGTTGTTCCCACTGCAACCTCAGATTTTGTTGTGTGTAACTTTGGATGCTGACCTGCAGGTGTTGCTGAGCCCTGCCTGTCAATCCAGCAGAATGAGAAGTTTGCCTACGAGTACACAGCCAAAGGCCACCTGGTTGGAGTGATCACCAATGGCACAGCAGTGCTGGGGCTGGGTAACATAGGAGCACTGGCAGGTAAGCAGGTCTAACTGCTTGCAGAGTGTTGGCGGCATCTTGGATGGTTCCTGTGGTTAGGCCTGTTGCCACACAGGGTAACCTAGATCGGCACAGTGAATGTGTACAGAGCTTTGAGTGGTACTAGACTTGATATGCTCCTAGCTGTCCTGGTGTCTGTCACCAGTCTCTCTGAATTGCAGTTGTCGGCCGTGTCTGACATCTACATGCTGCAGGCAAGCCTGTGATGGAGGGCAAAGCTGTGTTGTTCAAGAAGTTTGCTGATCTTGATGCCTTTGACTTGGAGGTCAACTGTAATGACCCAGTCAAGCTGGTTGATATGTTAGTAGCGCTAGAGCCAACCTTTGGAGGAATCAACCTGGAAGATATTAAGGTATAGTACTGCTCAGAAGCTTTGCGTGTCTTTTGCTATACCAAGGTCTTTGAAACGCTATCAGAGTACGTCATTGGCATCATACAGCAGCACTGCTGCCCAGCACTGTAAGCACTGGTTCACAGCATCGACAATGCAAACAGCAGTTGTTTGGCTCACATTGTGTTCTAGAGCATACTTTATCTTGTTTCTACCGACTTGACAACAAATCAATGCAGTCTGATCTGCTGTCACTAGTGTCGATGTCTGTCAGACAGTTGTGTTGCTGCTGCATCCACTGTTCTGGCTCGTATGACCCGTTCTAATGCTCTGCTGTAGGCTCCAGAGTGCTTCTATGTTGAACAGGAGGCTCAGAAGCGCATGAACATTCCAGTGTTCCATGATGACCAGCATGGCACAGCCATTATAGCAGGGGCAGGCTTGCTGAATGCACTGGAGCTGATTGGTGAGCTGATCTGGAGATTTGGTGTCAAGCTGCTCATCATGTTGCTTTGGAATGGATGAGTTCCATCTGACTGGGTTATCCTCAGTGTCGCTGCGGCAGCATGTGCATCGTCTGTGATGGCTATGCGTGTGGCTTCCGGTGCAAGTTGTCAAATTGACAAGCTGTTCCAACCTTGATGGATAGTGTTGCTGCACCCGGACTGGTGTTTGTAATGTTAGTCACATTGGTGCTCCTCTCCAAAGGACAAGCATGCTCACATGCGATGTATCTGTGTTGTGGTCTGCAGGCAAGGAGATCAACAATGTGCGCGTTGTTGTCTGTGGCTGTGGAGCTGCTGGCTTCACATGTGCCAAGTACTTTGTGAGCCTGGGAGTCAAGAAGGAGAACCTGCTGGCTGTTGATATACAGGTGTGTGCTTATCAGCCAGTGTGCAGCAGCCAATGTTCTCCGGATACCCAGCCCAGCAATCATATCGTTTTCAACTCCTCATTCAGAAGTTTTTGTGCAGTCCATCATGACTTGGCATCGACCTCTAACTACAGCAGCAACATGTCATGACTGCCAGTCTGCCTCTAGCATTGCTGGCTGCCGTTGGCTGCTCATTCAACAACTGGCAATCATCTGCTTTGGGCTCTGCAGGGCGTTGTGTATGCTGGTCGCGAAGATCTGACTCCAGATAACTATCTGACAGAGGTTGCTGTTGAGACTGACAAACGCACCCTGCAGGAGGCAGTAGACGGCGCTGATGTGTTCCTGGGACTATCAGTAAGTGCTGAGATGCTCCTTGACCATCTTTCTGCGTATTGCTGTCTGTCATCTGATACCTCAGCGCCCTCGACAATCGGCTCACTAATGTCATGTGCCACCTGCAAGCAGTGATGCTCAATTCGCTTGAGTCGTGGGTGTGTTCTTGTGTGCAGGCCGGCAACCTTCTGACTCCGGAGATGCTGCTGAGCATGGCCCGGGACCCACTGGTGTTTGCCTGTGCCAACCCAATGCCAGAGATTGATCCTGATGTTGCTGTTGCAACACGGTCAGATGTGATCATAGCAACAGGCAGGAGTGACTTCCCCAACCAGATCAACAATGTGTGTGCCTTCCCTTACATCTTCAGGTGGGATACAGCAGTTGCAGTCAGTTCCATGTTCTGGTGCATAATCCAGCCTATGCAACAGCAGTCACTGTCTAAATCTGATTCATCATTGTTGTCACAAAGCTGTCAAGGAGCACCAGGTCAAGCTGGTAAGTCTCCTGCCAGAGATGCATAGCCAGTGGCAGCTGCAAACATCCAACATTCACATATGCACTGTGACCGCTGCTGCGGCTCTGGGTTTACTGTGACTGGCAGGGGTGCTTTGGACTGCCGGGCAAAGGCAGTGAACGAGGAGATGAAGCGTGCAGCCACCTATGCTATAGCTGCACTAGCCAAGAGGCCAGTCATGAGGCGTCGGACACCTTCAGCAGGAGATCTCATACACCTCTCAGCAGCAGCTCAGCAGCCAGCACGGACAGCAGATGCTCCAAGCATCAGCAGCAGCAGCACTGCCAGCACAGATTGCACTGTACCTGCAACCAATGGCAGCAGTGTCAGTTGCACTACCTGCAACAGTGATAGCCTACACTCGAAGAATGGAGCCTGCAGCAAGCATATACACAAGCATACAAACAGCGGCGGAAAGGCTTTCAGTCATCTAAGACGGAAGTCATATGGTGAAGCCAGCTTCTATACTGCATCTGAGGGGGATGGGTCCGCACCCGCTGTCTTTGGAAAGCAGTAAGTATCGAAGGAACACGGCAGTGATTGGCAATCTGGCTGGCACACACTCTGCATTGCTGTTGATCAACGAAAGCTGCAGACCACAATGCAGCACTCACAGAAACCCTCCCTGTACCTGATTGATACACTGTGTCTGCTGTAGGTACATCATCCCCAAGCCCTTTGACGAGAGGCTGCTGCCTGAGGTCGCTGGTGCAGTAGTTGAGGCAGCCATAGCAACAGGTGTGGCCAGGTTGGCAGACATAGATATTGTTCAATACAAGCGAGAACTGGCTGATCTTTCCATCAGAACCAGTCTGTAGGGGTCATTGGTGTACCAGAGTTGTCTGTAGTGCTGCTTGTACGCAATACATAGCTTGATCAATGCCAGCTATGATTGTTGTCTTCAGAATCACTGATCCACAGCAGCAGATTCAGATTGAGCATACTGCGATGAATGGTTGAAGTGAAGTTTGCAGATGATGTCAGTGGCGATATGCCATGCAGCCGCTTGCTGGTAAACATGTCTACTATGGTGTTGCTGGTAACGTTGCGCTCTCAATGTGTGCTTCTCGCGTGTTGTGTAGCATTGCGAGCCAGCACAAAAGCATCACAAGCACTGCATGGACAGATGACCACAGCGCGACATGCAGCCAATCGTTGTAAACAAGTCAAATCACACAACCCTTGTGCCATCTTCCACAGCAGCTTGCTGTGCTCAACATCCACACATGTCGTGCTTTCCAATAAGAACTTGCAAGGCTCCTTATGTTGTCTGCATGCTTGTGTAAACTGAACATGTGAAGGAGTGTGGCTCCTGCAGCACTACCAACGTCGGTTTGCTGACTGGTCCCACGAAGCAGTGCTAACTACAGCACTGATCTAGTGGCCTGCCTTTGAGGTGCACCCCAAGAAGCAGCTGGGACACGTAGCAGGATTTTCACCTTTGTCTTGAAGCTAAAAACCGTTCACTTGTGATGATCATGTCTATGTACAGACGCACAAGCTCGCCACGTACTGGTTCGTGAGAAACGGTGGGTGCAGCTGTTCACCACTGGTAATGTTGTGCCTACAGCACCTGTGCTACTTGCTTGCACGTGTCCATTCACTAACAACAGCTTAAACCAACACAAATGGGTGTGACAGTTGGCTGCTGCACACGTGTGCACGAGTATCACTGTTGTCTGCATCAAGACTCAAAAGTAGTGGGCATGTGGTGCATAGGCTCAGCATGCACGGAACATTGCAGATGATGTGAAAAGGGTAGTATTCTGGGTCTTTAGGGATTGGTCCTGATTGAGCAGCGCGATCCAGCGGTCAACGTGGCATTGTTGCCCTTGCTCAACAATGCAGGACATGTGTCTGGCGGCACAATTCAGCATGACCTGGGATTACAAGCTTACGCAAGGGTTTGGCAGGCAATCCCCGCGTGATGCGCTGCAGTGACAACGGATGACGGACGCTCTACACTACAGGGTTCACGGTGTAAGCTGGGAATAATCACCTGGAAGTCTGGTTGCCCCTTTCAGTGCATATAACAAGACCAGACAAGAGTGGAAACACATTGTTGTGTTGTTCATTTATGGCAACTACCGCTATCCCTGTCGTTGTCCCTCGTGTACACTGCTTGACCTGTCCCTTTGGCGGGTTGTCGAAACCGTGCAGCTTTGCTTCAAAGCTTTTCGATTGAAGTATAATCTACCAGTTTGCAGCAGATGTGTCGTGGTCTGCCTGTAGAGGGCCTGGGCGTTGCACCCAGTGCAAACAAGGCCAAGACAATCGGCCAGCAGACCGGCAGTTCAGCACGGCCCCCTCAATATGATGATATATTCCTACAGTATACCTACAAGGTGAGCTGTGAAGCCGGAAGCTTCATCTTCCCGGTCTACGTTATTACAGCTCACACTCAACAGCGTGTTCACAGCTTGTCGGAGGGAGTTGCACATACAATTACAGTCGGTGTTCTGTGTGTCAAATATCTCATATGTTTGTCTCAGCTTTGCGCGCGCGTCTGCGATAGGTTACGATAGGGGTACTGCACGGCTTAGGAACGATTCTGCTCTCATGTTGTCGTGGCTTCTGCCTTTTACCAAACCGTATACAGTATTTTTTTTTTGCAAATAGTATGTTGTGCAGCGTGTGATGTATGTGTATGGGCAGTTTACTCACAAGTTGTCGTATCATTCAACCGCAGGTTGTGCCGTGTGACAAGAATTACAGGCACGACTATGCCACATGCCCATTCTCTCACCCAGGAGAATCATCTGAGCGGAGGCACCCCAGCACGTACCTGCCGTTCATGTGTGGCAGCACACAGCACAGCACTGACCTGAAAGAGGTACGAATTGTGCATGTCGAACCACTGTGGTGACTGCTGGGCAGCAACAACCACAAGTTGGGTGAGCTGTGTTTTGCATGAGGCTTGTCTGTGTACTGTTTCTTGTGAAGAGAGTGAGTTACACATGCTCGGCCTCCTGTTTGACATCTCTGCTTATTGCACCCGTTGTTTGCAGAAATGCCCTTTTGGGACAGCCTGCAAGTATGCTCATGGCCACTTCGAGCTATGGCTGCATCCAGGTCGCTTCAGGACCAAGATGTGCAGCCTGGGAGAGAACTGCAGGCGTCCTGTGTGCTTCTTTGCCCATTCAGAGCAGGAAATGCGTGTAACACCTTACTCCAAATTGGATACAGCAGCAGCCGCTGCTGCCCAGCAGCTTGCTCAGATGCAGCGTGACGGCACTCTTGAGGTGGTCAACCAGGCCAGCAGCACCTGCAGCAGCGAGGGTGATCGCAAGCTCGCTGCAACCTCCAACAGCAGTCCTTGCGGCAGCGAAATTGGTATCAATCTGCACTCCCATGGCAGTCCTTGCAGCAGTGTAGCAGCAGCTGATGATGGTTTCAATGGGCTGGCAGCTGGGATGGCGCTGAACAATCAGGCAGCTATGCTTGAGATGCAGCTTCAAAGCAACGCCCTTGCTCTGGCAGCTGCAGATATGGGAATTGCAGCTGATGCTGCAGCTGCTGCCCTTACCTCTGCTCCTGGGCTATGGCTTGCAGGCAGTACAAGCATGATGCAGCCAAACATTCCTCTTACTGGTTGCAGCACTGCATTGAATCCATTTGCCTTGCAGTCCCAGCAACTTCAGCAGCAGCAGCAGCAGATGATGGTGCTGGATAGTGCTGCCCAGTTGACAGCATACAGCCAAACACCAATTGTTCCAGTCACCGCAGCTCCTGGGCTGGGTGACAATTGGCTACTGCCTACCAGTCTTGCAGCAGCAGCAGCTTCCAATAGGCTCGCTGAACAGTATGCAGCCAGCAGAATCATATCGCAGCAGCGCCAAGCTGCTTTCAACAGCCTTGCTGGGTTGACAGCTTGCAACTTGCCGTCTGTGGCAAACCCTTCCATGTATGGAGCTTCTGGTCTTGATCAGTGGCTGCAGGTGGATAACATCTATGGAGCTCCTCCAGGCCTGAACAGGCCTGCTCTCAGCTGCAACTTCAATCAGCCACGTCAGGATGCAGGCATGGCCCAGCTGCTTTCAGCGCTGCCTGATCAGACCGTGCAGCAGCTACTGGGCATGCTGACCATTGAACCTCAGGCTTAGTCAACAGAGGCGCTGCACTGCATGTCATATGTCAATTGGAGTTGGACTGATCAGGGGAAGTGCGTAGGTTGTTCGCCACCTGTGGCACACAGTGTTACCCTAGCATACACTTCCACTGTGAGTCTGCAGCCATGCTGGGTTCCCATCCAACAAGAGACTTGGTTCTGGTTAATGCTGCTGGGTGTAGACGCTGGCTCGCATGACACCTTAGCATAGATGCCTGTTTGTCATTGAGTTGCTTTGCAGTGGGCTCTTTGTGTGGAGTATTGGTAGAACCAGCTATGCATCTGGCCAAGTAGATGAAGCATTAGAGTCGGCGTGTGCTGTTATTCAAGTGCTGAAGGCCTTGTATGCCAGCTGTACTGACATTCCTGCGCCTGCTCAGGGTAGTTGATCTGCATTTAATCACTGGCTGTAATGTTGCAGCAGCACTGGCAGCTTGCTGGTGTGTAGGTGTGGCTTTTGATCTTTGTGCCTTGTGTCTTGTTTTCCCTCTAGTGTGTAGGGGAAGTGACCTCGTTCATGCCAGTACTGTACCTGCGCGGGTGTTGTGGACAGTCTTCTTGTTGAATTGAACTGTCAGCAACTCTGCAAGTATCATGGCAATGAACGTATTGATATCGTAGTACCGTGTCATGTACTATTGTTGCCTAAATGCACTCCGTAACCGGTCCATGCATTTCAGAGACTGTTTGTTGTGCATTGTCGCAGCTGGTGCAAGGCAGCACTGTCACACCAGGCCAGCAGCAGGCTGATCTGTTCCGTGAATGGCCCTGAGAAAAGAGGTCCATCTCATTCTGGTGCGTTCTAAGACTGAATTGTTGCAGGCCTGCATATGGTGACGAGTGTTGTGCTGTTACTGCCTTGGCCCATCAGGGCAGCTTGCATACAAGTGTGTTCTTTTGTTCGCCTGTCAGCTCTGTGTCTTTTTGCACTGTTGTTCATCGCTAAAGTCTTGCAGGTAGTTTATCCCTGGATGAGGAAAGTAGGATAACAGCATAAATTGAGCTTGTTATGTGCAAATGTATGCACGTTATGTGCCCTTTGCACGTAAAGCTGATTTTCGGTGGTTGAGTCAAAACTGTTAGTGGAGCTGTACATATGTGGATGCAGAGCAGGTGAACCAGACAGGTAGCCAACACAGACAGCACGCATGGCTGAGCTGTGGTTACATCACCAGCTGCTTTCAAGAGCTGCATGCACATGTACTGTCACATGGCTGCCAGTCTTGGTCACTCCTGATGCAGTTGCTGCAAAGGACAACCTTCAGGATTATCTGGGTGTGTTCCGTAGCATGTTATGTCCATGTCATTGGCATTTGGTGAGGCGCTGTCACTTGGCGAGTGATCTGATGTGGTGCAGCGCAATCAGAGGAGTGTTGTTATTTGTGTGCTGCAGAATGACGTGCTGTGTTGAGCATGTTGATTGTTCAATCAAGTGGCTGAGCCCAGCTTTGCTTGTTGTGCCCAGCTGTTGCATCATGGTGTCGGCTTCAAACCACTGATGCAGCAGTCCTTCACACAAAGACATCTTGGCTCTCGAACTTGCCACATGGAAGGTGTGGTGCATGGCACCTTGGTGTATTCTTATTCTTCTGATAGGATGTGCCAGGCTTGCTTTTATGAGGCCCGGCATCCATAAGCTGCAAATGGTGTGAAGGTTGCTGGGTCTGAGTGTCATCTATCAAGGGTTGAACGAGTGTGTGTATTGTGTTTGTGTTTCGTCCACCCAGAATGAAGTAGTTGTATGATTGATAGTCGCTATGAGGCTACTAGGGATATTGCTGCATGGTTATGTTCTTTTCAGTGCCAACCAGTTGGGGTTATCATATAGGCAACTTGTAACATCTCCTTCCATACATTTGACGTCTATAAGGTCTCTTATGTGCCACCTACTTAGAATCGCCAGAATAGAATGACAATAGATATACAATACAATAAAGGCCTCGACCAATGAGATTTCAGTCTTGTCATCATTTTCATGTACGTACATGAAGCTTCTGAAATTAGCTGAAGCACTGTCCTATCATTTGTCACATATGACAGACTGGTACAGCCCGGACCGGGCTCAGGCTGAGGGTGTCCAGTGTGTCACACTGTGGGTCATGCAATGATG
>JARWLF010000889.1:0-14358 GCA_029853055.1 Scenedesmus sp. KT-U | reverse complement strand
GCTCTACGTCGCCTACATCGTCGCGCGCTGCACGCTCGATCCGAAGATGGGCCCGCCGCCGCCCGAGCACGAGCTCGCGATGCCGCTCGCGCAGAAACTCCTCCTCCTGCGCGGGGTGGCGCTGCCGATCCTGATCGCCTTCGTCGTGCTCGGCTCGATCTATCTCGGCCTCGCCTCGGTGACGGAATCGGCCGCGATCGGCGTCGCCGGCGTCGCCTTCGCGATCGCGGTGCGGGGGCAATTGACGCTCGCGCTCGTGCGCGCGGCCGCCTTCCAGACCATGGCGACTTGCGGCGTGGTGCTCTGGCTCGTGCTCGGCACCAACGCGCTCATCGGCGTCTACAACCTCATGGGGGGCATCGATTTCGCCCGCTCGCTGCTGACGGGCCTCCCGCTGCCCCCGCTCGCGCTCATCCTCGTGATGGTGGGGGTGTGGATCCTGCTCGGGTTCTTCCTCGATTGGATCGGCATCATGCTCCTGACCATGCCGATCTTCGTGCCTGCCGCGGAGGCGCTCGGCTACGACCGGATCTGGCTCGGCATCCTCTTCAACATTTCGATGCAGATCGCCTACCTCACGCCGCCCTTCGCGCCCGCCGCCTTCTACCTCAAGGGCGTGGCGCCCCCGGAGATCGGGCTCGACGAGATCTTCTCGGCGATGTGGCCCTTCATCGCCCTCCAGATCGTCGGCCTCGCCTTCGTGATCGCCTTCCCGCAGATCGCGCTCTGGCTGCCGAGCCTCGGCCGCTGAGCCGCAAGGAGATGTCCCATGACGCAGCGTCGGATGATCGTACCGCAGGGAATGGAGGCGATCGTCGAGCGCTTCCGCTACGCGCCGGGGGTGCTCGTGGGCGACACGCTCTACGTGTCGGGCCAGGTCGGCCGCGACGAGAATCTGGCCGTGATCGAGGACCGGGAGAAGCAGTTCGAGCAATGCTTCCTCAATATCGGCAAGGTGCTCGACGCGGCGGGCTTCGCCTTCGCCGACATCGTCGAACTCGAGACCTGGTTCCTCGACTTCCCCGCCGACCTGCCGCTCTTCATGCAGGTGAAGGATCGATTCTTGACGGGCCCCGTCTTTCCCACCTGGACCGGCTTCGGCGTCTCCTCCTTCTCGATGCCCGGCATCGTCTGCGAAGTGAAGGTGACGGCCGTCCGCGGGGGAGGGGAGTCTTGATCGCGATCGTTCGAGAAGCCCGCCGCGCATCCCTCCCCATAGGGGAGGGTGGCCTCGGGAGCGTCAGCGACCGAGGTCGGGTGGGGCACGACGCGTGCAGGCACATCCTCCACCCGGGCCCCACCCGGCCGGCCTCGCTCCGCTCGTCCGTCCACCCTCCCCTACGGGGAGGGACAGGGTCGTGAACGCCCTTCTCGACACCGCCTTCCTCGAGCGCGCCTATCGCGGGCTGTTGCGCGTGCGGCGCTTCGACGAGCGGGTGATCGCGCTCTTCCAGGAGGGGCTCGTCAAGGGGACCGCGCATTCCTGCGTGGGGCAGGAGGCGATCGCGGTCGGTGCCTGCGCCGCGCTCGAGCCGCGCGACACCATCGTCTCGCACCATCGCGGCCACGGCCATTGCATCGCCAAGGGCGCGGACCTCGCGCGCATGATGGCCGAGCTGATGGGGCGCGAAACGGGCTATTGCCGCGGGCTCGGCGGCTCGATGCACATCGCCGATCTCGACCTCGGGATACTCGGCGCGAACGGCATCGTCGGCGCCGGCATCGGGCTCGGGACGGGGGCGGCGCTCACGGCTTGCCTGCGCGGCTCGGGCGAGGTCTGCCTCGTCTTCTTCGGCGACGGGGCGGCGAACGAGGGCATCTTCCACGAGGCGCTCAACATGGCGAGCCTCTGGAAGCTTCCCGTCGTCTATCTGTGCGAGAACAACCAATACGGCCTCTCGACCGCGACGCGCGAGGCGACCGCGATCGATCGCATCGCCAAGCGCGCGGCCGCTTATTCCATGCCCGGCGAGACGATCGACGGCAACGACGTCGGCGCCGTCCACGAGAGCGTCGCCCGCGCCGTCGCCCGCGCGCGGGCCGGGGAGGGGCCCTCGCTGATCGAGGCGATGACCTGGCGCTGGGGCGACCATTCGATGCGCGCGAACCTGCCCCGCTATCGCCGCGAGGAGGACGAGGCGGATTGGCGCGCGCGCAACGACCCCGTCGCGCGCACGGCCGCGCTCCTCGCCGAGCGCCAGATCCGACCGGAGACGCTCGCCGCGATCGAGGCGGAGGAGCTCGCGGCCATCGAGGCGGCCGTCGAGGCGGCCAAGGCCGCGCCCGAGCCGACGCTCGCCATCCTCGACGACGCGGTCCTCGCCCCGCACGCGGCGCCCGCGCCGGAGCCCGGTCCGAGAGCGCCCTCCGCGCGCACGATCTCCTATGTCGAGGCGATCCGCGAGGCGATCGACCAGGCCATGGAAGAGGACGAGCGCGTCTTCGTCATCGGCGAGGACGTCGGGCGCATCGGCGGCATCTTCGGCTGCACGCGCGGGCTCATCGACAAATACGGTGCCGCTCGGCTGCGCGACGCGCCGATCTCGGAGAACGCCATCGCCAATGCGGCGGTCGGCGCGGCGATCACCGGCATGCGGCCGATCGCGGAGGTGCAGATCTTCGATTTCGTCACCCTGATGATGGACGCGATCGTCAACCAGGCGGCGAAATTCCGCTTCATGCTCGGCGGGCGGCCCCGCGTGCCGCTCGTGATCCGCGGCCCCCAGGGCGGCGGCATCCGGCTCGCCGCGCAGCATTCGCAATCGCTCGAGACCTGGTTCGCCCACGTGCCCGGCCTCGTCGTGATGGCCCCGTCGACCCCCTACGACGCCAAGGGCCTGATGCTCGCCGCGATCCGCGACGACAACCCGGTCGTGTTCCTCGAGCACAAGCTCCTCTACGTCCAGGCGATGGGACCGGTGCCCGCCGAGCCCTATGCGATCCCGATCGGCAAGGCCGACGTCAAGCGCGAGGGGCGTCACGCCACCCTCGTCGCCACCATGGCCATGGTCGCGCCCGCGCTCGCGGCCGCGCGCGAGCTCTCGCGCGAGGGCATCGAGGTCGAGGTGATCGACCCGCGCACGCTCGCGCCCCTCGATCTCGACACGATCCTCGCCTCGGTGCGCAAGACGAACCGCCTCGTCGTCGCCCACGAGGGCTGGACGCGCCACGGGTTCGGCGCGGAGATCGCGGCGGCCGTGACGGAAGCGGCCTTCGACCATCTCGACGCGCCCGTCCTGCGGGTCGGCATGCGCGCGACGCCGATGCCCTACAACGACGCTCTGGAGCGCGCGGTGATCCCGGGCCCGGCCGACATCGTCGCGGCGCTCCGCCGCGTCCTCTATCTGCCGGAGTGAAAGCCATGCCGCGCCGGACCTATTCCGACCTCCTCGCCTCGCCCCGCCCGCCGATCGGCACCTGGGCGCAGATCGCGTCCGAGGAGGTGGTCGACATCCTCGGCGCGGCGGGGCTCGATTTCGCGATCGTCGACATGGAACACGGCGCCTTCGGGATCGAGACCGCCGAGCGCCTGATTCGGGCCTGCGACGCGGCCGGCCTCGTGCCGCTCGTGCGCATCGCGCGCCCCGAGCCCTTCCTCGTCGGCCAGGCGCTCGATGCGGGCGCGGCGGGGATCGTGGCGCCGCAGGTCGAGAGCGCCGATCAGGTCCGCGCGCTCCTCGCCGCGACCCGCTTCGCGCCCGAAGGCACCCGCGGCGCCTGTCCCTGCGTGCGCGCGGGCGGGCACTACGTGCGCGATTGGCGCGATTACGCGCAGGCGAGCCGGGGCGCGGCTCTGATCCCGCTCGTCGAGACCCGCGCGGGGCTCGAGGCGATCGAGGCGATCTGCGCGGTCGAGGGGCTCGCCGGCCTCCTCGTCGGCCCCTTCGATCTCTCGGTCTCGCTGGGCCGCGCGGGCGACTATCTGTGCGAGGAGGTCGATGCGGCGATCGGGCGTTTGTGCGCGGCGGCGCGCGCGGCCGGGCTGCCGATCCTCGCCCCGATCTTCGATCCCGACCCCCAGGCCGCCCGCGCCCAGCGCGCGCTCTGGGTGGGGCGCGGCGCCTCGCTCTTCGTGATCGGCACCGACAAGATCGTGCTCGCCGACGCCATGAGCCGCTATCGCACGGCCCTGACCTGAACCCTCTCCGCCGCGCCGGGCGTCGATGCCGCAGCGTTGTCCGCCTCGTCGTCGGGAACGAAGCGGGCGGGCGAGACTTGCATGCTTGGCCGCAGGGACGCGGGAGGCGTCGGCCTCGATCGGGCGAGATCGCGGCTCGCGACACCGTCGGCTGAGGAGGCGGAGATGGCGACGAGGGCGGATCGGGGCGACGCGGCGACCGGATCGAGGCAGGCGGCCGATCGCATCCTCGAGCCGGGCGCGACCTGCTGGCGTCTCGCACGGGCCGATCGTCTCGCCATCGTCGTCGACGCCGCCGCGTATTTCCGCGCCTTGAAGGACGTCATCCTCCGCGCCCGGCAATCGGTCCTGCTGATCGGGTGGGACTTCGACATGCGGATCGCCCTCGCGCCGGAGGAGCATTCCGAGGTGCCGGACCGGCTCGACGAATTCCTGTCGCATGTCGTCGAGCGCAACCCGGACGTCCGCATCCGCGTGCTCCGCTGGGATCTCTCGCTCGTGAAGATGCCGCTGCGGGCCACGCTGCCGCTCGCTCTGCTCGACCTGCTGCAGGGCCCGCGCATCGTCCTGCGGCTCGATCACGCGCATCCCGCAGCCGCCTGCCATCACCAGAAGATCGCCGTGATCGACGATGCGCTCGCCTTCTGCGGCGGGATCGACGTCACGCTCGGCCGGTGGGACACGTCCGCGCATCGCGACGACGATCCCAATCGGGTGCACCCGTCCGGAGAACCATACGGTCCCTGGCATGACGCGACGGTCGCGGTGTCCGGAGACGCGGCGCGCAGTCTGGGCGAGCTCGCGCGCGCGCGGTGGCGGACGGCGACGGGCGAGCAGCTTCCCGCTCCCGATCCCCGTGAGCCGCTCTGGCCCGAGGCGCTCGAGGTCGACCTCCGCGATGCCGACGTCGCGGTGGCCAGAACCCAGCCTGCTTATCGCGAGGAGCCGGAAATCCGCGAGATCGAGGCTTTGTACCTGCGCGCCATCGCGACGGCCCGGCGATGGATCTACATCGAGACGCAATATTTCGCCTCCCAGCGGATCGCCGACGCCATCGCCGCGCGCCTGCGCGAGCGCGACGGTCCCGAGATCGTGATCGTCAATCCCGTGACGGCGGATGGATGGCTGGAGGAGAAGGCCATGGGCTCCGCGCGGGCGATCCTGGTCCGCGACCTCTCCCGGATCGCGCCCGTCGATCGGTTCCGGATCTATCACCCCGTCAATGCGAGCGGGACGTCGATCTATGTGCACGCGAAGATCATGATCGTGGACGACGTCCTCGTTCGGGTCGGCTCGTCGAACCTCAACAATCGTTCGATGGGCTTCGACACCGAAGCCGATCTCGCTCTCGAAGCCGGGCGGCCGGAGGAGACGCGCTTCGTGGCGCATTTGCGCAACCGCCTCCTCGCCGAGCATCTCGCCACGACGCCCGAGGCCGTGGCGGAGGCGCTCGCGGAGGGCGGGTCGCTCATCGCTGCGATCGAGCGGCTGCGCCGACCGGGCCGGACCTTGATCGATTACGCGCTGCCGGCGCTCGCCGCGCCCGAGGAGGCGTTCGCCCGCAGCGGCGTCGCCGATCCCGACAGGCCGGAGAGCATGTCGACCACCCTCGCGAAGGCCTGGCGGGCCGCGCGGCGCGCGGGCGGGTGGCCGAGGCTGATGCCGAGCCGGCATGCGCTCCGGCGCGGCTTCCGGACGCTCGTGAAGGAGGTTCGGCGGCGATCGCTGACCGATCCGACGCCCTAGAACGCCCGGTCGAACGCGCCCATCGCGGATACGGCATGGCTGCCGCGCGTGTGGCGGGCGGCGTGCGAATAGGCGATGCCGAGCTTCAGCCGGCTCCGCGCGTTCCAGGCGATCTCGTATTCCGCGCCGATGTCGATCTGCCGCGCGGACGGAGTCGACTCGACGGCGAGCGTGCGCCACGCGACCGTGCCGTCCTCGCTGCGGCCGCTCGGGACGCGCAGGCGCAGCGACCCCGCCTCGATCCGCAGGGGCTGGCGGACGAAGACGCGCAGCGTGTCTCCGGACGCGACGACGTCGTGCCGCGAGACCGCGGCGCCGAAGGCGCTGAACAGGGACCGGCCCCGCGCCCCGAGAAGCCCGCCGCCGCGCGCTTCCCCGCTGCCGACCTGAGCGGAGAGGGAGAGGCGCGTGCCGGGGGCGATCCGCGCGTCGAGGCCGAGATCGACGGCGCCCGCGGTGCCGCGCAGGGGCGCGGCGGCGTCGCTCGTCGCGAGACCGAGAAACGCGCCGCCCTCCGACAGGAGCGAGGCGCCGACCGAGAGGCTCGCCGGCCCGGCCATGCCCGTCCAGGCGAGGCCCGCGCCCGTCGCGGCCGCCGGGTCGGCCCGATCGAGATGCGCCGCGAGACCCGCGCGCTCGGGGCGCGGGTCGGCCGGCGGGCTCGCGAAGCCGTAGAGCGCGAGCCGGCCGCGTTCGCCGAGCCGCCGCTCGGCGGCGATGCCGATCGCATCGGGCGCGAGCCCGACGAGAGCCCCCGCGCCGGCGACGAGCGGCGTCTCGCGCCCATGCGGTCCGACGCGGTGCGCGATCCCGGTCGCAGGCCCCGCCTGCCACGCCCACGCGGCGGCGCCGGTCGCGGCCTCCGTGCCGGTGTCGAGGCCGGCCCGCGCGACGGGCGTGCGCGCCGCGAAGCGCTCGAGCCGCTGCGACGACGAGGTCCGGCTCTCGCCGCCGTAGAGGCCGAGGCCCGGCATGGCGAAATCGGCGCCGAGCGAATCGAAGACGGTGATCGTCTGCGCGCCGAGCCCGCGCACGAGCGCGTCGCCCTGCGCCTCGCCGGAGACGAGCGCCGTCGCCCCGAGCGGGGCCACGCCGTCGTGCACGCTCGACCCGACCGGAAGCCCGGTCGCGCCGATCGGCATCAGGGCGGCGGCGAGGTCCATGAAGCCGTGGCCGAATTCCTCGCCGAAGCCGTGCAGCACGCCGTTGCCGAAATCGGTCACGCCGACATGCGCGAAGAAGCGGTTGTTCGCGCTCGCCAGCAGCCGGCGGCGGAGGTCGCTCGGCGGAAGGCCGGGAAAGGCCTCGGCGAGGATCGCGATGCCGGCGGCGATCTGGGGAGCGGAAAACGAGGTCCCGTTCCAATTCTGGTAGTGATCGTCCGCCCTCGCGGTCGCCGAATGGACCAGCCCGTTGGCGGCGAGGCAGGTATGGGCGAGCTGCAGGCAGGCGGCCGAGAGCCGCTGCGCCCCCACGATCTCCCCGCCCTCGCGGACGGGGACCGCGTTGATCGCCACGATCCAACCCTGCGTCAGCTCGGGCGCGACGAGGGGCAGGCCGTCCATCACCGCGAGGCTCGTCGCGTCGCGATCGTTGGGGGCGGCGAAGACGACGACGCCGCGCGCGGTGAAGGCGCGCAGGGCGTCGAGATAGGCCGCGATGCCCGTCTCCGATCCTCCGAGCACCGCCTGCATCGCCTTCGGCAGGGTCGTGCGGGGATCGGCCGCGAGGCGGCTCTGCACGGCCGCGATCGGGATCGGCTTCCCGTTGCGATCGACGAAGCCCCAGGAATTGTTCTGGACGACCGCGTCGCTCGTCGCGATCGCATCGCGCGTCGCGGCGGCGAGCCCCGCGAAGTCGGTGCGGAAGGAGGAGAGGTGGAGATCGGCGCCCGGCGCGATGCCCATCATCCCGCGCCCGTCGTCGGCGCCGGCCGCGATCGCCGCGACCGCGGTGCCGTGATCGGCCGCGGGGACGGTGCCGAAGGTCCGCACGCTCTTGCCGGCGAATTCGTCGTGGCTCGGCCGGAAGCCGTCGTCGACGATCGCGATCGTCTGGTGCCGGCCGGTGATCCCGATCGACAGCGGGTATTCGGCGCGCACGTCGGCGAAGGAGAAGGTGTCGAGGCCGCCCCAGCGGAAACGCTGCTTGCGGAACGCGCCGCTCTCGCGGACCGCCGTCGCGGCCGCCTCGTCGAAGCGCGTCACCCGCGACGCGGAGGCCGCGCCGGGCGAGACGAAGGGGTCGCTCGTGCGGATCGGCGCCGGCTCGACGACCGCGATTTCGACCGGCGTCGGCGCAGGCGGCGGGCTCGCCGTCCCCCCGCCGCCGCCCTCGCCGCCACCGCCGCCGCAAGCCGCGACGAGCAGCGCCAGAGACAGGATGGAAGTCAGTCGTCCGGTCCGAATCATCGGCTGCTGCTCGAATTCGCGTGTTTCGAGCGCGCTTGTCGCGCGTCTGTCGCGTGCCGGGAAGTCTCTCCACGGCAACACTGCGCGCCTTTTCTTCGCCAGGACTGATTTCCTCTAGGGAACAGCTCGGCTATAAAGATGATTGTTCGGATCGTGCCGAGGTATCGCGCGCCTCTTCGGGCCGGTGCATGCCGAACGCGGCGATGGCCGCGCGCGCCGCCGAGAAGCGTGCCTGCCAGTCCGCCGGCTGGGGCCGCGGCTCGATCCGGCTTCCGCCGGGCGTCGGTGCGGCGGGGAGGCCGGCGCCGCGGGCGGCGAGCGCGGCGGTGCCCATCGCGGTGAGCTCCGGCTCGTCGGAGACGACGACGGCCCGCCCCAGAGCATCCGCGAGGAAGCGCACGAAATACGGGTTGCCGGAGAGGCCGCCGTCGACGAGCACATGGTCGGCGAGGGGCTCGATCGCGGCCATCGACGCGATCACCTCGGCCGTGCGGAAGGCGATGCCCTCGAGCACCGCGCGGGCCATGTCGTGCCCGCTCGTCGCGAGCTCGAGGCCGAGGAAGGCGCCCCGCGCGGCGCGGTCCCAATGCGGGCAGGCGAGGCCCGCGAGCGCGGGGACGAAGGCGAGCCCGCGCGCGATCGCCGGCTCGCCCTCGAAGGAGGAGATCTCCTCGCGCGTCGCGAAGAGCCCCGCCTTGCGCGCCCATTCCACCGCCGAGGCCGCGGCATAGACCCCGCCGTCGAGCGCGTAGGCCGGAGGCTCCCCGTCGATCGCCCAGGCGATGGTCGGCAGCGGCCCCCGCCCGGCGGGCGCGAGGGCCTTCGTCACGCACAGCGCGAACGCGCCGGTGCCGAAGGTGATCTTCGCCCGCCCGGGCTCCCGGCAGCCGTGCCCGTAGAGCGCGGCCTGCTGGTCGACGACGCTCGCCGCGAGCGCGAGCCCGCCGGCCTCCCCGAGCCCGCCGGTCGTCGGGCGGATCGCGGGCAGGCATTCGAGGGGTACGCCGAACAAGGCGCACAGATCGGCGTCCCAGGCGCAGGTCGCGAGCGCCATCAGCGAGGTGCGCGAGGCGGTGGTCGGGTCGGTGGCGAAATCGCCGAGGAGCCGATCGCGGAAGAAGGCGTCCGTCGTGCCGAGCCGCAGCCGGCCGGTCGCGGCGAGGGCGGGGGCCTCGGGCAGGTCGCGCAGGCACCAGGCGAGCTTCGAGGCCGAGAAATAGGGGTCGAGCGGCAGGCCCGCCCGCGCGAGCGTCAGAGCCTCCGCGCCGTCGGCGGCGAGGCGGGCGATCTCGGGGGCGGTGCGGTCGTCCTGCCAGACGATCACGGGCCCGAGCGCCCGGCCGGTCCGCGCGTCCCAGGCGAGGCAGCTCTCGCCCTGATTGGCGAGCCCCCACGCCCGCGCCCCCGCCGCCCGCCCGGCGTCGAGGCAGGCGCGCACGTGGGCGAGGAGCTCCTCCGGATCGTGCTCGACACGCCCCGGCGCGGGATAGGATTGGGTATGGGTGAAGCTCGCGAGGATGCGGCGGCTGCCGTCGTCCTCGACGAGGAGGGCGCGGGTGCTCGTGGTGCCCTGGTCGATCGCGAGCACGCTCATGACGATGCCGTCTCCTCGAAACGTACCTCGACCGGCCCCTCGCCCGTCGGCAAGGGCAGGAACAGCCGCCGCTCGGGCAGGGCGGAGAGCCGCCGCGCCGCGATCTCGCGCCCGCCGACGCGCAGCGAGAGGCGCCCGGTCGCGGGACGCGCCATGCGCAGCATCAGCCGGTCGAAGGCCGGGCGCTCGATCGGCGCGAGGCGCGCAGGGATCGCGTAGGCGAGCGCGTCGCCGGCGATCGCGATGCGCGCCCCGGTCGCGGGCGGCAGCCCGCCTTCGAGCGCGCGGGCGATGGCGCGCGCGACGCGCCGTCCCTCCTCCCAGCACCAGCCGGCGGTCTCGACCGGGTGCAGGCAATTGCCGGCGGCGAAATAGCCCGCGTCGGACAGGCGCCCATAGGCGTCGATCTCGGGCCCGCGCGTGTTTGGATCGCGCGCGAGATGGCTGTCGTGGAGGAGGCTCGCCTCGGGCCGGAAGCCGCCGGTGACGACGAGGCCGTCGGCCGCGATGCGCGTCTCGCGCCCGTCCGCATGGCGCAGCCGAAGCGCCTCGACGCGCCGCTCGCCCTCGACCGCGACGACGCTCGTCTCGTGCAGCAAGGGAATGCCGAGGAGGCGCGGCAGGAGGGCGGCCGGCGCGCGCGCGATCGTCCGCGGCCCGGGCTCGATCATGGCGACGGGGCGGATGCCGGCGGCGCGGCAGGTGAGGATCGCGGAGAAGGCGACGAGCTCGCTCCCCAGGATCGCGGGGCGGCGGAACGGCAGCGTCCCGGCGAGATGGACGAGCCCCTGCAGCGCCCCCGTCGAGACGACCCCGCCGGGCTTCGTCCCGCCGATGAGCCGCTGCGCCCGGCTCGTCTCGCGCACCCCCGTCGCGAGGAGGACGGCGCGCGCGGCGATGGTGCCGGGTCCCTCGTTCGCGGCGATCGCGAGGCGCGGGCCCGGCAGGCAGGCGGTGACCGTCGTGTCCGTGCGGATCTCGACGCCCGCGCTTTTGGCCGCCTCGACGAGGCGGCGCGCATAAGCGGGTCCGGTCACGAGCCGGCAAAATTCGCGCAGGCCGTAGGGCGAATGCGTGCAATGGCGCGGGATGCCGCCCGCCTCGCTCTCGCGCTCGAGCACGAGGACGCGCGCGATGCCGAGCCGGCGCAATTCGGCCGCCGCCGAGAGCCCCGCCGGCCCCGCGCCGACGATCGCGACGTCCACGATCTCGTCGACGCGCTCATTCGCCATCGCCGGCTCCGATCGGCTCGACGAGCCGGCCCGCGGCGATCCGCGCGAGCTCCGCCGTGCAATAGAAGCCCTGGCAGCGCCCCATCGTCGCCCGCGTGCGCCGCTTGAGACCGGCGGGCGTCGTGGCGCCGAGCGGGCCGGCGAGCGCCGCTTCGATCTCGCGGCGGGTGACGCGCTCGCAATGGCAGACGATGCCGCCGTGCCCGGCGCGCTGCCAATCCCGCTCGCCCGCCTCGGCGAGGTTCGGCACGCGCGGCCAGACCGGGTCCGCGGGCGGGCTCCAGCCGAGCCCGAGCGTCCCGACGAGCTCCGAGGCGTGGCGCGCGATCCCGAGCGCGGCCGAGAGCCCGGTCGAGCGGATCGCGCCGAGGCTCAGATAGCGCCGCTCGGCATCGAGGTCGATCTGATAGTCCTGGTGTTCGCAGGCCGGGCGAAGGCCGGCATAGAAGGCCGTGACCTCGTGGTCGGCGAGCGCGGGGAGGATCGCCTCGCCGCGGGCGCGCAGAGCGGCGAGCGTGGCGCCGTCGCATTCCGCGCGGGTGCGGTCCTCCTGCTCCTCGGCGGTGGGGCCGACGAGGAGATTGCCGAAGGCGGTGCGGCAGACGACGACGCCCTTCGTCACTGGGGTGGGCACGGGCAGGAGAATGTGGCGCGCGAGCGCCGCCGCCGGCTTGTCGAAGACGACGAACTGGCCCTTGCGCGGGCGGATCGTGAAGCGGGCGCGGCCGGCGATCAGCGCGTCGAGGCGGTCTCCGTGGAGCCCCGCCGCGCCCACCACCAGGCGTGCGGCGACGGGCCCGCGCGGCGTCCCGAGCCGCCAGAGCGCGCCGTCCCATTCCGCGCTCTCGACCGGGCTTGCCCGCCGCAGCTCCGCGCCGTTCGCGAGCGCCTGCGCGAGATAGGCGAGCGGCGCCGACCACGGGTCGATCAGGTATTCGCCCGGCACGCGAAAGCCGCCTACGACGCGCGGCGCCAGAGCCGGCTCGCGGGCGCGCAGCGCGGGCGCGTCGAGCGGCTCGACGTCGTCGACGCCGTTGGCGCGGGCCTTGGCGGGCAGGCGCGCCGCCTCCTCCTCGCTCCAGGCGAGCACGAGGGCGCCGGAGCGGATCAGCGGCAGGCCGAGGCGCTCGTGGATCGCGAGATATTCGGCGTGACCGGCGGCGACGAGGGCGGCTTCGAGCGTGCCGGGCGTCGCGTCGAAGCCGGTATGGAGGATCGCGCTGTTGCCCTTCGAGGCGCCGTCGAGGATGTCCGCGGCGGCCTCGAGCACCACGACGCGGGCGCCGTCGAGCGCGAGGCGGCGGGCGACCGCGCAGCCCACCACACCGGCGCCGACGATGGCCGCGTCGAACGTCTCCATCGGTGACCGCGCCCTCCGAGGATTTGGAGGCGAAATCCTCGGCGGTTCGGGCCTTGCCGTCAATCGCGCGAAGACGGAAACGCGAATCGCGACCGTAATCCCGAGAAACCTGTTGACTCGGCCGTAGCGTTGGTGCGGCATTGTGTCGTTGGAGGCGATCCGTGCAGTCGATGCGAGCCCCGAAAGTCCCCTGTCGAAGAGCGGCCCGCCCGTGCGTTCGCGCGCGTCGCGCCGGGGATCGCCAGGGGCGGCCGGTGGCGCGATGACCCGTCTCCTCGGCATCTACGTCCGCGCCACCGACAGGCTCTCCGACTTCGTCGGCTGGTTCGCTATGATGCTGATCTTCGTCATGATGGGGGTGATGCTCTACGACGTCGTCGCGCGCAAATTCTTCGACGTGTACATCCTCTGGGGTCTCGAGTTCCTGCAATTCACGCTCGCGGCCTATTACTTCATGGGTGGAGCGAAGACGCTCAAGGACAACACCCATGTCCGCATGGACCTGTTCTACGACCGGCTGACCCCGCGCCGCCGGGCCCTGATGGACCTCGCCACCGTCGGCTGCCTGATCGTCTATGTCGGCATCCTGTTCTGGGGCTCGATCTCCTCGCTCGAGTTCTCGCTGCGCACCAACCAGCGGCTCCCCTCGCCCTGGAACCCCTCCGTCGTCCCCATCAAGGTGCTGATGACTGTCTGCCTCGGGCTGATGCTGCTCCAATCCTTCGCCCTCGTGATCCGCTACGCCTACGGCGCGCGCGGCCGGGAGATCGCATGACCTACGAGTCGATCGCGCTCCTGATGTTCCTCTCGCTCGTCGTCCTGATGATGACGGGCCAGCGCGTCTTCGCGGCGATCGGCTTCGTCGCGGCGATCATGGCGCTCGTGGGCTACGGGGTCGGCGGCGAGGAGCTCGCCTTCAACCAGGCCTTCAAGCTGTTCCGCTGGACGGCGCTCGTCGCGCTGCCGCTGTTCGTGTTCATGGGCTACGTAATGGCCCGCTCCGGCATCGCCGAGGACCTCTACCGGATGTTCCACGTCTGGCTCGGGCGCATTCCCGGCGGGCTCGCGATCGGGACGATCCTCCTCATGGTGGTGATCTCGGCCATGAACGGGCTCTCGGTCGCGGGCATGGCGATCGGGGCGACGGTGGCGCTGCCGGAGATGCTGCGGCGCGGCTACGACAAGGTGCTCGTCACCGGCGTCGTGCAGGGCGGCTCCTCGCTCGGCATCCTGCTGCCGCCCTCCGTCGTGATGATCCTCTACGGCGCCATCGCCGGCCAGCCGGTCGATCGCCTCTGGCTCGCGGGCATCGTGCCGGGGCTGTTGATGGCGATCCTCTTCATCGCCTACGTCACGGTCCGCGCGCGGCTGAACCCGGCGCTCGCCCCGCCCGCGAGCGACGCCGATCTCGACATGCCGCTCATGGCGAAGCTCGCCCTGATCCGCGCCGGCATCCTGCCGGTCCTGATCTTCGTCTCGATGATCGGCCTGTTCCTCGCCGGCTACACCTTCCTGCACGAGAGCGCGGCGATCGGGGCGGCGGCGACGCTCGTCGCGGCCGCGGTCAAGCGGCGTCTCACCTGGACGATGGTGCGCAAGTCGGCGGAGGAGACGCTCGCGATCTCCTGCCTGTTCATGTGGATCATCCTCGCCGCGCTCGCCTTCTCGACCGTCTTCGACGGGCTGGGTGCCGTGCGGGCGGTGGAGAGCCTGTTCATCACCCGCTGGGAGCTCACCCCCTGGCAGGTGATCATCCTGATGCAGCTGAGCTTCATCCTGCTCGGCATGTTCTTCGACGACACGGCGATGCTCGTCATCGTGGCGCCGCTCTACATCCCGCTCGTGCGCATGCTCGATCTCGGCTTCGACAGCGTGCG
>JARWLF010000888.1:0-17579 GCA_029853055.1 Scenedesmus sp. KT-U | reverse complement strand
CCTCGATGATGACGACTATGCCTCCTAACCAAGACATGCTGTTTTCCTCTACCATATTGCGGTGATTTTGGCTCTAATGAGTATGCTGTCGTCTCCAATAGCCAGCTGGTGCTTGGTGACCAGTGCTGTCTTGACACCTATCCAACTGGACACTTCGCCCAACCCAAAAAAGTCGTTCCAAGTGTAACCCTTTTCCCCAGCTGCAATGGTACGCTGCCTCTCAGCTTTCCTGCACACCTCCTGCGTACCAAACCGTACTGCACACATGCTGCACTGGGCCACTACCAGCTGCTGCTCCTGCTCCTGCTGCTGCATCTGCTTATCGTCATCATACTGGCTTGCCAAGCACATAGCTTTGCCTGACAGCGTACGTTGCAGGCAGAGAGACACAGCCAGCTTTGTGCTGCTGCTGAGCTGCAGCTTCAAGAGGAATTTGTGACCTTGCCAGATTCCAACCTTCGATTCGCAGCTGAGAAGAGTATCTGCAGCCGCTGCTGGTGTTCCAGGCTCGGCTATGCTGCTTGCCTCCTCTGCAGCTGTATAGTGTGAGGCATATGCTTCCACACCAGGAGCGCATGGCACTGCTCGTCTCTGCTGCCGCAGCTGGAGGCCATTCTCCACTAGGTGCCTGAGCTGCTGCAATGTGACTTCCAGGTCCAGGATCAGCGCTTCTACTATTGAGGGCGGCCTAGCTGGAAGTTTCCATATATCCCTCCTGCTCATTGCAGTGCTGCGTGTGCGGAGCGCTTCTGTGACTGGGTTGCTGATATTGCCAGTAGCTGGGGTTGCAGGCTGTCGCGCTACACTGACAGCAGTAGCTAGCTCTGCTGCTGTGACATGCTGCAGCAGCCAGTTGGCATTGGGCACTGCTGTGGCTAGAAACAATGGAGAGCATTGAGGCAAGCGAATGAGCTCCACCAGCTCCTCTGCCTGCTCTTCCAAGCCTGTTAGTGCTGCTGTACTCATGCTGTTGTCACTGCCTGCTTCAGCCACTGCTGCTGCCACTGCAGCTGCTGCTGTGTGATTGTGCTGCAGCCATTGGTCGATTGTGTACACTATGGTGTTCTCACTTGCGACCCTTGTACGCGGGTCTGCCAGCAGTTGATGCAGCAGACAAAACGGCATCTGCTGTACGATCTCTGCTGTTGCCTCGTACTGCCATACTACTTCCAAGTCACCCAACAGGTCATGCAGCTTGTGGCTGGCTGCAGCCATAGCTGCAGTATAGCCAGGTAAGACTCTCAGTGTGTGCACTTGGTGCTGTAGCTCATGCAGACGCACTACTACGCTCCAATGCATCTCTTCTGGTTTCAAGCTGCCAAGTGCTGCTGCTGCAGCCATGGCCACCGGCAGAGCACTGTACCTGTCTGCAAGCAGCAGCAACTGTAGGAGCAACTGCTGAGGCAGCTGCTCAAGCCTAAAATTGGGACTGCCAGCTTCGTAGAAACATCGCACAAGCAGCTGGCCAGCCTGCAGTTGACCCTGGGGAACTGACAGTGTTATGCTGGGCACACAGGTCGCTGCTGATGCTGCTTGTTCTGCTGCACTGCTCTGCTGCCTTGTAGAGTATTCCTCGCCTGCATGGTCTCTGCTCCAGTTGTCCAACTGCATGGTACAAAGCAAGTGCCATTCTTCCGTGACATGGCCTATATTGTGACAGTATATGACAGCTCCTCCTTGCTTAAACTGCCATTAATAGTATCAGGCTAGCCCCGATCATCAAGTGTTCCTGCCTCACTCTGACTTACGAACAATTGTCAAGTGCAGTTGCGCATGACAGGCATGTGGTTTCAGGCACTCAGTTATTGACAATTTTTCATATGTCGTTGCACTACAATTGTACCGCCAGGGCATTGACCAGTGTCAGGCCCTACTTGTTCAGAGCTGAGCAGCAGTTCGCTGTTTAAGACCTGCTGGACCAGGTTAATTGCTGTCACTACAGGACATAAGAGTGTGAGCATGTGCTAGCAGACTGGTCACCAGCTTGCTGCCAAGTGGCCAAGCAGCTTGAAAGCCCGCCCACAACTCAGCCCCGCCTCCTGCCAGGCTGGCAGCTGCACGGCCCGAGGCAGGCATAAATAATAAAGACACTCACTTTGGCTCGGATGAACTCAGAACCATGCCACAGGATGAGCCTGTGGCCGGGGAACAGATCGAGAACTGGGTTGTCCGTAGACGCAGCATCAGACGTTGGGCTGTCTAGTTCTTCGTTTATGGGCGTCACAGCAGGATCTTCAACAATAATAATTTGCACGTCAGAAAATCTGTTAGAGCGGTATAGAGTGGAAAAGTCTGCCGGGATCAGGCTATCATCCATGAGGGGTAATGGCGTGCCGGTGAACATGGCAGGCAATGTACAGTAGGCTCTGTTACAGCTGCATTCATCAAAGCAGAAGTGGTTGACCTGCTGCTATGCATCATCCACAGCCATAAGCATTGCATGTTCACTTTTCCGAGGGACTCTCGGTTACCCCTGGTTTTGCCACCAGCGTGGCTCCACACCAGCATACACGCCGGGAGCTTTGTTTTCAGTACACTGCATACAGCTGCTGCAGGTATTTCAAGTCGTTGGCCCGGCTTCACCCGCACGGGTCTGGTAAGGAACCAACGGTGACGGTGACGACGACGGCCAACGTGTGCTGCAACGAAACGTATATGCTGCTTGGCAAGCGCATGATAGCCTCACCAGCACAGATTGTTGACCTTGTGTCGAGGTGTTTTTATCATGCCTACATAGTGCATGTTGCAATCCTCGAGGTGAGCATCCCCACCAATGGTGCCGCAGAAGCTTTCCCAAGAGATGCAGAGACAGCTGCCAGAAGCTGATAGCTTACAGGCTTAGGGCACAGGACTTTATGGCGTCCTGTTCATGAAGAAGCGTTTGTGGAAGCATATATACAAGGCAGTTGCTGCAATGTACTACATTGTAGTACAAAAGCACCACCTGCTGCGCAGGGTCATAGTGAGACAGAGGCAGGTCCTGCTCCAAAAATCTCAATACAGACATGGTGCCTCTGAAGAACACGAGGCTGGTTTGTCAACTGCTGCATATGACACTCCTCTGCTAGACTGGGGGCCAAACTCGCCAGCTGCACCACCTGCAACTGTGAACCTGCCAGCCCAAGAGACCTGACTGGCAGAAGCAGCAGTGGCTGTACTGCGTGTATTGCCCTGGTCCAACCAGCCAGGGTGGCTTTTGCTCCTCCAGCTGGACAGCAGCCCACCCAAAGAGGCAGCTGCTGTACCACCTGTTGATAACGCTGCATCGTCCACATGATTACTAGGTAGCTGACTATTTACGGCAGCTGGTCGATCACCTTTCTCATGCTCAGTGCGACTTGAGCTTGTTGATGAAGCAAGAGGCAGACACTGGTGGGTGCAAGCTTCATCTGTGACAGATGCTGCTGTCCTTGTACCACAGTGGCCTGCTTGCACTGCTTCTCTGTTGTTGCCAGTTTGTTGGTCGTCGATCACAGCAGCTGAGACACTATCTGATGTCTGCTGATCATGCTGTGGTGGCGTCCACTGCTGCCCTGCCCACGTAATACTTGGAAGTTGCTGCTGCAGATGGAGGAGCTGCTGATGCAGCCTGTCATTCTCTGCCTGGACATGTGCCAACTGCTGTGTCATGCCTGAAAGCTGCCCCGCAGAATTCCCTACAGCTGTCTGTTCGGGCGCTCCCGCAACTGCATCCTGTGCCAGCTGACCATCCTGAACAGGATATAATCAACAAGACATGCCCAGGGATTAACATCACAGGATCACTGACAGATGTGCATTGGCATGGCTATTGAAGCACTGACCAAGCAGATGTCATGGTGTTGAGCATTGCACAGCAATGACCACTGCACAGATGTATAGCAACTGAAGAATGATGAAAACTGCGTACTTGCAGCACACACAAAAGCAGGCATTGTGACCTTCACAGTAAGCTGGCCCATTGGACTGCATCCACTTACTTCTCGTTCTTGTTGCAGTCGTTGCAGCTTCTTCTCCGTAGCTGCCAATCTCCTGCCAAGCTCAGCAGCATTATCCTCTGCCTCCCGCCTCATTACCTGAGCAGCTGCAAGCCTGGCTGCAATACCTTCAGCTACAGTGTCTGTACAGCCCAGCTCAGACTCTTTTTGCCATCGAGCTTGCTGCGCTTCAAGCTGCTGTGTGGTGGTCTCTAACTGCTGCTTGAGGGTGAGCACTTCTGCACGTGCTCGGGTCAGCTCTGTGGACTTGGTTTCAGCTGCAGTCTTTGCCGCTGTGGCTGCTGCTTCTGCTCTTCTGGCAGACTCCTGGAGGAACATAGATTGACAGATAGGTGAGGAAGCAGATCTCAGTGTGTCACATGACTGCACTCATACTTTTAGACCTGGGTGAGTTACCGCCTGCAGTGTGAGCGACAGGCAGGGCACAGTGAGAAGCATACAGATCAGGCCGTACAAAAGCTTCCACCATATCTGCACCTACCCGCCAAGTGTCCCTGCTTTTTGTCACCAGGGTCAGCTCATCTCTTATTGCGCAGTTAGTCTGTCGCTCGGCCAGCACTTTAGCATGCAAGTCTGATAATTCCTGTCGCAAGGAACCCAGTTGCTGCAGCAACTGCTGTCTTTCCACCTCAATATCCTCTGCTGCTATCCTTGCTGCCTTTTCAGCTGTTGCTGATGTGGTGACCTCAGCAAGCCTGGTTTGTGTGTCAGCCAGCTGACGCTTGCATTCTGTTAGCTCTGCTTGGTGCTGTGCTGTGGTGGTGGCTACGGGTTGCACCAGGTGCTGCTGTTGCTGTAGATGCTGTTGCACCTGCTTGAGGGTACCAACAAGCTCCTGACATCGTTCCTGCATATACAGCAGCCCTTGAAGCCTCAGGATGACTCAGCGGGCAGGCAGTTCAGATGCAAGTATCTGCTGCAATGGCAATTGGTTGTTCTGGCCAGAGAATCCCTTTGCAGACACCCATTGCAGACAACACTGTAATTGCATGCCGGTACAGGTACAGACGCGGCCAGCTGAGCTGTTGTCCAACCTGAGCATTATCAGCCTCCATCTCCTTGGTCCTCAGCTGTTGACAAAGTTGACGACACTTTGCCTGCAGCCCTACGTTGTCCTCTTCCTGCTGCTGGGAAGTTGCTATCAACTGAACATATTGTCGCTTTACATCCGCCAACTGCTGTTGTAGGCTAGTGTTTTGGGCACCGCCTGCTTGGGCATGTGCCACTTGCTGCTGCAGCTCTTCAAATCTATTACGAAGCTGCTGGACTGCTGCCACTACAAGGGACTGGACCTGATAAGCGGCTGTGGAGTTCTCTCTGCTTTGTGTTCCTTGTGCAGCAGAGCCCTGCAGCTGTAGTTTGTCATCTGTAGGGGTAAGCCTCCCAACCCTCTGCCTGTCATCTAAGGTTGCAGGTTGATCCCAGCCCCAGCCGCTTTCTGTGGGTGCCTGGTTGTGCTCTGATGACTGATAAGCTTCACTTGTAGTGGTCCTTCTCCTAGCTGCTTGTACTGCTTGATACGCCACACCAGCTGCTTGTGAACCCTGTACAGCATCAGCATCCATGATGCTGCGCCTGCGCTGCTGCCCGCGCCTCTGTTGCCGTTGCTGCTTCAGGCGCTGCAATGATGCTGACTCGTACCTGTTGGTGTTACCATCATCCTGCTCAAAGCTGCCTGATATCATGCCCGTTGATCTTTCTGTACCATCTGGTGTCTGTATTGTCGGATTATTCTTGACACTGGCTGTGCATTTTGCCAAGCCTTTGAGCTGTCCCCATACCTGACCTAGCACCTGATCCCGTATGCTCAGCTGCAAAAGTATTTCCTCCAACTCAGCTGCAAGCGTATTCACCTACAACACATGATGGAGAAGCAACCTGACATTGCAATACTTGCAAGGGCACATATGACATGCAAGCATAAATCAGTTTGAGCTGACTCCTAGCTGGGACCAACGCTTGGTAGCAGCCTACCTGCTCATCTAGCTCCTGCTTGTGTGCCTCTAAGCCATCATGGGATGTGGACAACTCCACATACTCATCTGCTAGCACATCCAAAGCTTGATCTCTCTGCAAGACACTGTCCTGAGCAGCCCCCAGTGATGCCTGGCATTCCTGCAGCAAAGGCAATTACCAGCATCACCATGTAGCAGCATCACTGTGCAGCAACAAGCTTGGGTGGGAGATATATGTACAGGAAAGCGGACTGCATCCAGTTTGTGAGGCCGCATGATGGTGTTGATGACTGTGACAATGTACAAGATCATATTGCACTCGACGATCGGATACACTATCACGTTTTGACCATAGATGGACGAAGAGCACTGCTGCAAACCGATTCTCCTTACCTGCAGCTCCTCTGCCAGAGCAGTGACTGCGGCTTGTGCTTCAGCTAATGAGTCTTGCAGTTGCTGTTGCGACGCCTTGTGCTGCTGAGCTGCTGCATCAGCTTCCTTCCTGCAAGACGTCAGCTGAGTAGCCAACTGCTGCTGAAGATCCTCTTGTGTTGACACCAGCTTTCGTAGCTGCAATCCAAACATTTGCAGTGTGGATTGTCTGGCTGTTGGGATGGAGACACTCAACTATGTTGGTACGATACGCACTCACTATAGCAGTTCGTGATGCTGGTGCTGCCCCTGGTCTGGAATGTTATAAGTGGCATAAGTGAGGCAGCAGAGCAATCACGTCACTGCAGCCATTGCTCACCTCTTCCACATTTCTCTCCAGCAGTTCTGATCTGTGCATGCTGTTTGCAACCTCATCTGTTGCATGTGTTAGCTCCTCGTCAGCTGTGCGCAACACCTCTATCACTCCCTGCAGCTTCCGGGCCCATGCCAATGGTGACATGCCAGTAGCACAGTCAGCATTTCTGCTATCACCAGGTGCTGCTGTCAGTGTCAGGGCGCTGCTCTGTGTACGATCATACAACTGGGATATTCTGACGCCCAAGCTGCTGTTGTACTGCACCTGAAGCTGACCAAGCACTGCAGTAGTAACCCGCAACCCTGGCACCAGCTGTTTCCATTGCTGTGGCACTGCAGACTTCAGGTCCCGCTCAAAGTCACTGAGTACATCATGCAGATCTGCAGGCAGCGAAATCAGTGGTGGAAGACACGGAATAGGTCTGTGTTACTTTGGCGGTAGGATGTGGGCGGTGCGGGGGAGAGAGCATGTGCCACTAAAAGCTTAAGAGATGCAATCATCAGCCAAGCCAACGTGTGGAGCGAAGTCAGTGTGAGGCCCACAATCGAGTTACCTTTCAGTGTACTGTTCAACATATCCATGGTATTCTGTTGCTCCACCTGCCACTTCCTATCATCAGCAGTGTCCTGTTGCTGCTGCTGCTGCAGGTGCTGTGTCATCTCTTCAAGAGCACTGACTTGTGCTTGCAAACCAGAAAGCTGCAGAGCATGGAGGTTGCAGCTGTGAACACAAATAGACTGGGATGCATGTGCTTGAGTTGTATTGTGCACAGTCACCAGCCTTGCGCTGGTACCAAGAGCATAACTTGCCAGCAACAGAACATACATACCGCAGGATGCTGGCATGGTGCCATTGCCCATATCTCACCTGTTGTTCTGCTGCTTGACGCTGTTGCTGCTCATCTTCAAGTTGTTCGGCCAGAGCCTGCACCTCTGTTTCCTTTTCATCTACCTTGGCCAATGCTTCCTGCAGCTCCTCTGCCAGTGCTTCCATACTATTTCGAACATCAGCACACTGCTGTTGCAGGGATACCTTATCAGCTGTCACAAGTGAGAGCTCATGTGCAGTGACTTCACAAGCTTGTTGAAGCTGCAGACGAGTCGAACAGTGACTAAACAGTCAGCCTGGTTGCAGGGTAGCAGGACACATTCATGGCCAGTTGGGCCCAGAACATGGTTCATACAACAATAGACAGGTTTTACAGTGGGTGCGTCTCGGTTCTTAAGCTGCTTGACATGTCAAAGCCTCACCTGCTGCACTGATGCTTCCAACTCTCTGCGTAGTTCTCCCTCTATGTCAGCAGCTGACCTCATGACATCAATCTCCTGCTGCAGCTGGTCATTGCCCTCTGTTGCCGACTCGGCTGCAGACCTGATTCTGCTGAGCTGTTGGGTAGCCATCTCCAACTGGCTGCGCAGCTGTTGATTGCTGCTGGAGACTGCAGCCAGCTCTGCTTCCAACATTTGCAACTGCCGCCGCAAGCATGTCCAGGCAGGCAAGACAGAAGATCAGGGGACAAGGCTATATGTTGGACGTGCATTGGACTAGATCCGGCTCTACAAACACTGACAGCACCGATACAGTGCTGTCGATGGCAGCTGTTGCCAAACCTGCCAAGCCTCACTTGCGCTGCGCGCACCTGTGCTGTATGTGACTTCTGCCACTGTGCTTCAGCCGCACACATATGGCCATCATTGCCAGAGTCTGCTTCAAGTTGCTGCAGTCTTCTCAAGAAGAGATCCCTGTCTGCAGCAGCCTCATGCAAACTTGCCTGCAGCTTTGCAACCTGCTGCTGTGCTTCCAACTTCCGCTCCTGTCCACAAGTCAAAGATTCACAGATCATAACAGTATTCTGCTCTGCAAGAAGACCAAGTATGAGTGAGTGCAGAACCTCATAATGCTCTGTCTAATACATGATGGTGATTGTGCTACATACACCAGCATTGCCTCACCTGCAGGGCCTTGCTGACTACTTCACACTCTGCATGCTGGTGCTGGAGCTCCACCAGGCGGCATTCGCATGACCTGAGTTCCCTTTGAGCAGCTGCTGATGTTGCTCTGGTATGGCTGAGATCCTGAATAAGCTGCTGCAGGATGGTTTCGGCACGCAGGTTACCTCCCTTTTTATGCAAAGCGGTCATGAGCTCCCCATACAGCAACACTTCATCTGCCATCAACCGACCTTGATCAAGAACTGTACCAGCAGCAGACCGCGCAACTAATGCATGGCGCTGGGGCGAGTGTGAATCAGCAGCCTCTGCTTGGCCCTGTAATTGCTCCTGTTGCTGCTGCCAGTGCTCTATGTTGCTGTTGACAGGCACAAGCTGCGGAGCCTGTTGGTACTGCTGCTGGTATTGCTGCTGCTGCTGTTGCATCTGTTGCAATATCTTCCTGGGTTGCAGTTTGTTGCATGCAGGTTCCGCTGACTGGGGTGCTACTCTGTCATGTAGATCTGGTGAGCGCTGATTCACCATTGGTGAGCTGCAGGCCAGATCACATAGGCTCTTCGCTGCTGGGGTATTGCTGCGCTGCTCCACCCATATACGCCTAATTGGCTGCTGTTGAGGTCGCTGCGGATGTTGCAATTGCTCCTGTCGCTGCACACCTGTGCCTTTTATCACCTGCTGCTCTGGCTGGAAACGCATGTATGGCCTGCACACAGAAGACACAAGATCAGGTACCTTTGAGCCTGCATACAGGCACATGTAGAGGATGCCATGGAGAGCAATAGAGCAGCCAAGACCTCGGCACATAATCCAAATATAGGGTCCACTGGCACAGACTGCAGGTGCTCAACATAGGCTTTCTGCTCACCCACTGAGTTGTGGGTCTGCTGCTACATCCCAGGCGAAGCTAACCAGTACACCACCATGACCAGAATTAGAGGTTGCGGAAAAGCGACTGATCCAGCTGATGGTGGCAAGGGTGTCAGCAGCATCCTACATGACACAGATGCTGGTTTTACATGTGTTGCACACCGACGATCATCATGTGTGGTGATTTCTGTCAAGCATGATGCTGCAGGCAGATTCTGGTGCCACTGCTGCTCGCATGCAGACAGTTTGCTGCATGCTACCTGTCCCATCTCCCTCTGTAGCACGTGCCCCAGTTTTAGCATACTCCTCACCTCTATTAATGTTGTTACTGTGCCCAGCAGTGCAATGCGTCTGGCAGCATGCAGGCGCTCTTGCAGCCAACGAGTCAGCGGGCTATCCCTCCAGGGCACATGCTGCAGCTGATGCATGCTGTTTTGGATGCCAGCTGCGAGTGCAGCTGCAGCTGCACCTGTGGGCCCCGGCTCTAGGGCTGTTGCGGGAGCACTATGACGCAGTGCTTGAAGCACTTTGCTCAGGCTGCTGTATGCCATTGCCATACTGCGTGCAGTCGCAGCCTCTGTGCACCTGCTATTTCCACCATGACCCTGCATGCACATGGTTACATGCACAAGAGGCCAGTAGGTACCCAAGGCAGGGTCATGCAGCTGCGCTTGAGCCTACAGGACGTGGACGGCTGCGGCACTTTTGATCAAGTGTAAGTAGGCGGGCTGTGAGTGTGGATATTTGCTGCTGACAAGAGAACATATTGCATTATGCAAGTCATACCTTCGGCTCTGGTGCTGCTAGCTCGACAAAAGAGAGATGGTTGGTATTGACCACATTCCCATCAGCGCTGTAACTGTCAAGTTGCAGGGTCAGCATCGTGTGCATGGCCTGTTTTGAAGCACTGGGAGTACAGGCTTGTGGTGTTTGCCTGCATCTCATCACCTGGGAATGACGCAGCAAGACCAGCCCATCAGCGCAAGGACTGCAGTGTCTCTGTACATATTGAGAGCTAGGACGTCACTGCAATCATGACGTGCATTGTAAGCAGAAGATTGCAGTCGTAGGCATGCAGTGCATACGTACATTCGCACCTCTTGTATGTCAGCTGGTGCAAGGATAGCCCAGCTCGACAGCGCTGATAGTGCTGCTGTTGCTGAGCCATCTCTCAAGGATGCAGCTGATGCTGGCCTGGGTGCCAGTAAATCCACCAGTTGAGCATCGTGTCCAACCCCTAAGCCACAATATGTGGCGCTGAGCCTGTATTTGTTTCTTGGCACAATAGACAAGCCTGTTGTGATGGCCTGTACTGCTTGCAGCACAATTCCGGCATCCTCGTTACTGCCAACGCCTTGAAGTGTATAGCTTTTGCCCGAATGATAAGCTCCATATACCAGTAAAACGGCACTCTCGCCAGTGAGGAGACCGTCGACAAGAGGACAGCAAAGCTGCTGATAGACCTGCTGTTGTGTTGCTGCATCCAGTACACCGTCTAGAGCGTAGCCAGCCTGCTGCAATCTCAACGGTACCAATCTTCTGCGTCTTCTATCAGATGTATCTGCAGGTCTGATCCTCAGTGCTGTCGTGATCGTTGGCAAGCGGTTCAACACAGCAAAACTGGTACAGCCTTTGCGCCTGCTCATCCTGCCGGGTCGTGGCAGCAATATGAGACTCTAACTTATGACATGTTTCGCATCTTTTTGGCCGGGGCATGAAGATGCTGTTGGGAGCAAGGCAGCAACAAGGCTCCTCTAAATACCGGCCTTGGCGCGACAGCAATTGTTTGCGACCTAATTAGTAGTCAACGGGTGAAGCTTTTTGTAGCCTAGCTCGGCCTGCGCCGCAGTGCGGTGCAGTTCTCAACAGGAAGAGTCAAATCTTGGTCTCAACGGTCTATAACGGACAGTCACTGTCGAGCCATATGAACCTTGACAATGTTCGTACCACTGTTCAACGAGGAGAAGCAAAACACACCTTCAAAGACAGCTGTTCAGCCTCCACGAGCAAGCATGCTCTCCGGACCACATGATCTGCAAGCTACATCACTGACCTTCGTCTGTATTCAGTACAGTGTACTCGCACCCGATGAGTTCAGCCTAGCAAGCTTCCTGTACCACCTGATGCTGCATCAAGAGTGAAGCTGTCACATTCATTTACAGTGTGCGCAGTGCTCAGTCTGCCATAACACACGCTATTCTGTACAGGAGGCAGTCACTAGCGACAGAATCGAATGCACAACAGACAGGTGTGCACAGCAATCCCCCACAGTGCCCTCAATCATTCCAACACTCAGTCCGCTGACAATGCAGTTTGTAAGGAAAAGACCAACTACGGTGGGATGCATATCTCAGCATCATTGTATAACAAATCCAGTGCCAGACGGTTGTCTATCTGCAGTACAGGACACACATAGACTGCATACTGCCACACATCTGCAGTACAGTGTATGTTATGACAGGCATGAGACACAGATGGCAGAGGGACCAATGACATGAGCTAGCAAGCAGCTACACTGGGCCTCTACATCTCACAAAGCATTGCTGGGCAGCCCTCTCAACGTCACTGCAATGGTTGCAGTCATGCACTATTGCTTTATGAGCTGGTCTGTCACTCCAGCGCCATCACCTCGCTCTAGCCACAAGGTATTCCAAATTGGGCATGTCTCCCCAGGATCTGCCGATGGGCTTTTGCATAATGTGATAGACAAGATGCGCTGGTCTCCCCTTCCCTCTGCAGCAATCAGAACAACAGAACATCAAGGACTGTGTCATATAACCTGCAAAGCTTGCGGACATGTGATTGAATCTTTGTCATATTATTGTTGAATGTACTAGGACTCATACGTGAAAAAATGTATGGTGAGATCAGGATGATAGACGATTGTGGTGCCAAGTTGGCTGCATGTTTGGCTATAAGTGACGATCATAAGCGTGTTGGTCAATTTGTCCCTGACATTTACCGATCTTCTGATACAGTCTTTCCCATTATTGCAAGGTAGAATATGTATGTATAAAGGGTTAGGACCGTCTATGAGCATATTGCTGGAAGCACTTTGCATGCATTGTCCACTTCGGAAATGGGGCTTGGGGCTGATGGCAATATTGCTATGGAAGATGGGTGGTGTATGTATCAGGACTATGTCACAACAGCTCCTGCACACCTGCGAGTGCACGTGATGCTACATGTTGCAAAGCACCTTCATGTCGTGGAAGAGACATTCAGGTGATGTTGTAATGTGCTGACCCCGTCTTTAGCATCCACAGCAGCTCACCTAGGTGCCAGCTGTTGACACTGGGATCTGTGATGCCTGACAACTGCCCACTGAGTATAAGCTGAGAATTCAATGCCACCGAAAGGTTGGTGGCGTCAAACTCTATGTACACATCCTCTGCTGACGTGTTCGGTGGCACCAGAACTTCTATCAACACCTCCTCCAGTGATTGAGCCCAGTCATACCTGCCTGCGGCGAAAAGCAGCACAAGACTACTGGTGGACAGAACGGAAGGTTGAGCTTAGCGCCATCTTCTGCATGGTTGGCTGATGTTGCAGGTTATTGCTGGTCTTGGTCTCGTTACAATTCCATGCCTGCACCTTGTTCACTTGTGCAGCAGTGACAGTGCAATTCAGTCGACAGTGCTGCCTTATAGATATGTCCTTGTTTGCTAATCTTGTGTCAGCATCTGGAATACAGGATTGCTGTGGGGATCCAAGCTGCCCTGTGCGTTGAAAGCCTCCTTCTCTGCCACCCACTGCTCACGCAAGGATACCTCGGTGCCAACGCACACCTGCTGCTGTCTGTTGTCGTGCCTTACAGCGGGACTTTGAACCTTGCTTAACAGACTGCAAAGCTAAACTCTGGGCGGCTTCGGTGCGTGCATGCCACTTGGCCTGTTTGAGGGACATCGTGGGAGGGGATTAGTCAGCGGAGTTTGTTGGTAAGAGCAGGTTTCATGCAGATCACTGGCCAGTAAGTGTCACTAACCTGACAAGTGTTGTACCTACATAGCAGGTAGTACGCAGTAAAGGCTACAGTGCCACAGGTGAGTGCGGCAGCAATGCTGTAACGTGTGTCCATCAGGCTGTGCTAACATACTGGATTTTGTGATGCTACTGTGACCAAAGCTGCAGATTGCGATCGCCTGATCCTCTATACGACGGGGAGAGGAGAACAACAATGACAGCGACCATAACCCTGACCAGTGGTCAGTGAAAACTCTACGTGGCAATCGATGCAAGCACATCAACATCTGGTCATGACGTATACGTATCTGTGAAGATGAGTTTTCCGCACGCTTGACCTGTCTAGTACACTCTACAGGACAAAGGTCAGTCAGGAAGTGCCAGCAGCTGCACATCGAAGCGTCTTTGTCATATTTCAGGACATCGAAACATCAACAATATTATATAACAGCGCGCTGCTGCTGTCTGGTCACTGGGGGTGGCTGGAGAGGTCTCCCTAGGGCTGGGAAGCCTGCAGCAGTAGCAGGGGCCTAGAGCTGCAGAATGGCCGCTGGGCAACACAAGGCTTTCCCAGATGGAGAGTTCACGGAGGCTGAACTGCGTGGTATGGTTGAATCTTGCTGAGCATACATGGATCGCTATCAGTTACCACATGCCTGAGTGACGTTGCTGTGGTATACAGCGCTGGGACCAGTGAACGCCCTGACCAATCAGGAGGCGAAGATAGTGCTAAAGCAGTTCATCGACGGTAACAAGAAGACTTATGTGAACTATCAGGTTCCTCCTTTGACAGCAAAGGCAGCAAATTATCTGGATAAAGTGGAAGAAAAGACAGAGGTGGCACATTCGGACTCAGTACAGAGATTACGAGAGTATGTTCTGTGGCCTGGCATGCTTGCTATAAATGTGGTTTGAAATGGCATGGTGTGTGTTTGGGTTTGATGAGGACTCAATGTTCATCAGACTTAAGCACAAAGCAGACATGCCAAGCAAGCAAACAGCATACAAGCAGCAATGCAGTGAAGTCTGCCGTTGGCATGCAGTAGTCTCCCTGCGAATCTCACTTTCCCCTCCAAAGCTGCAGTGGGCAGCTGTACAACAGTGACCTTCATGACAGTGATAGAAGTGAACTACTCGTGGCTCCTCGCTTTGCTGGCCGCCTTGATCCCTTGTCAAAGTTAGCATGTGTTTATCGCAGGGTTGTCACAGCAGCTGGGATATACGAGTTTGAGATGGCATTGCTGGCCAACCTTACTCCAGAAACAGCGGATGAAGCCTTGTCATTGATACCTAGCCTGCAGGTGAGGCTTGATGGGAAGGTTGCTAACCTTCAGTGCTTGACATGGAAGTGCTCGGCTGTCACATCAGCAATGTTGTACCTTTGAGACATGTCTAGGGGGGAATGAGTGAGGTTATGCACACATTGCTACTATGTCTCCTGTCAGTACATGCCGCGAAACTTGTTCACTTGCTAGTGCAGGTTCTCCGTGGTTGCAGGCAAGCTTGCTTGTTGGTATGTTGGTCTGCAGCCTATCTGGCACATTACACAGGTTCTGCTATGGATATGTTACTTCATCTATTTTCTTGGATGTAGGACCAGCAACGCTTCCCTGGAGACGATGATAAACATGTGCTGCAGAATGTGCTGGATGAGATCCTCACCCTCAAGGAGCTACAGTAGTGCGGCCTTCAGACACTTGTAGATTGGGCTGGGCAGTCAACACATGCAGCGGTGATTGAGCTTCTGTGACCAGGCTATCATGAATATGCCCTTCTATACTTCCGCTTGCGACTGTTCGAGCGTGTTGTATACTTGTAACCAAGGTGTTGGGGCTTCTGGCACGTCTGTCTGACTAACCGACCTGCCGGTGTGCATATGGCGCACGTCAAGCCAGGACGAGCCAGTAAAGACGGGGCCTTGTCTTTCGTTGAAGTTGGTTGTTACGCAAGTGAGGAAAAATGCTTGCTTCCCGCTGTACTGTTCGCACTTTTGGTACATGCAAGGCTAGTAGATCCAGAGCGGCAGTTCTTCGCTGCAATGTCTGTCTCAAGCCCGAGCAAGCTATTGCTGCGGTAGGGCTGTTGCAGGTTCAGGTGCTCGGCAAGAGCACAGCATTGTCGAATACATCTTAAAAACCTTGCCCTAGGTATTCCTGCGTGGCTTCAAGCTGGCAGCAAAGCAGTGCACGCGCTTGACAGCGGGTCAGCGGGCGAGTGCCACACCAAGTAGAGCTTGATGTTGTTTTTGACACCGCATTGTATGCAAGAAGGTTCACTGTACCAGCATGAGCTTTTCGCGGTAGCAGTCACAGCGTGGCATGCATGCTGCTTGTGCAGGCTCCTGCTCCCGTATTTGCATCCCTGCCAGACGGGTTCACGGGCCCACAAGGTTCAGACTCCGCTGCTATCGAAGCCAAGCTGGATGCGCTGATTGAGCAACGCACCGGCAAGGCTGTTCCACTTCCAGAGTTGGTTGATGTGCCTCAGGTGACCCCCAACCTGAACCAAGTGCTGCCATGCCTTAATCCTTTGAGAATGACCAGCATTTACCATAGATGCCAATACTAACACTTTTGTTAATGCACAAAGCATGCCAGCACCTCAGGTGACCTGCATCTTGCTCCTGTGATAGGTAGTTGGCTCACTGTTGTCACTCTGCACATCGTTGTGCTGTTGCACAGGTTCAGGAGCAGGACCAACCAGAGAAAACAGCTCCCGTTGTTCCTCTTGTCCCCCCTATGGCACCAGCTGTAACAGCACCCCCTCCTCCTGCTGCTGCTGTAGCTCCAACACCAGCAGAGCCAGAGATTTCAGCACCAGCCAAGGCTCCAGCAGTGGTTCAGGAGGCTCCAGCTCCTGCTGTGCGTGGCTTACAGCAGCGTGATGCACCTGCTGCTGCATCACCAGCTGCTGGCAACAATGGTCTCCTGCTCGGCGGTGCTGTGGCTGTTGTCGGCGTGGTGGCGGCAGCAGCTTTTGCTGGTAATAACCAGTCCAGTGAACAGACCCCAGCAGCTGCTACAGCACCAGCGGCACCAGCAGTGGATGCCACTCCAGTCTCTGCGGACAGCAGTGCAGCCGAGTCAGTGCCTGCCAACGCCGAGGGTGCCAACACCAGCAATTGAGCTCCAGCATTGGACGAGCCCAGCACATGTATGCCTTCTGCGCTAGATCTGACCAGCAGCTGGCAAGTTGTCCACTGCTGCAGGCTGCAGGCTGACACGTGTCATCAGTGATAGTTCTGTCAGTCATTGCTTCTGGATGGACACTGCTGCCTCAAGAACCTGCAGAAATCAGACTGAGTAAGTTGTGCTGGTTGTGGGTCCATCAAGGTGTGATTTCGTTGCTGAGGGTCTGTTGTGTCGTGTGGCCATCTGTCTTTTCAAGCAATTGCTGTATATCGTATGAGAGTTTTGCTGGGTAACTTGAATGCTTTTTTGACGAAGGCCACAAGCTTGTCTAGGGTGGTAGATGTTGTATCTATCTCAGGCCTTTGAGCTTTCGCAATCATTGGCTTGCAGAATCACTAAAGGGCCTCGTCGCAAGGTGATACGGTGTTGGTCGCAAGGTGATACGGTGTTGGTCGCAAGATGATGCCGCCGCGGTTGGCAACGTGTTGCACAGTCGGCTGGCACACCAGTGCTACTGACTTTCTTGATGCAGCACTCACTGAAGGTGGCACTGGTTCGCTGCCTCGGCTTGAGATAGTGCCACTATGTGTCACAACTTGGAGGTTGTGAGCAGAGCTGTGACATGTATAACACCCCATCTCACTCAATGCACTGAGAGAGTGACTCAGTCAGTGGCAAAGTGTAGTGGGCTCTTGTTGCACTTCTGATGAGAGTCTCATCGTCTCAACTGCAGTTACTGAGTGGTGTACACCACTGCCAGGTTACTGTTAGCTTTTACATCACTGCACGTTTTGAAAGTTGATGGTAAACCCGCTCCGGCCTTCCGGCCCCTCCCCGAGTCTCTCGAAGAGACATTCAGAACTGCACGAGCACAGCGTCCGCTCACTGTGAATGGCCAGCCCGGCTGTGAATCAGGCAGCTGTTGAACCGTTCAACAGCCTGGCCAGCCTCAGGCAGCTGTTGAACCGGTCAGAAAGGCGCTTGCCTTT
>JARWLF010000887.1:0-12397 GCA_029853055.1 Scenedesmus sp. KT-U | reverse complement strand
GCCGGCCGTACCGCTGGCGTCACCCCCGCCCCCGCGGGCCGCCCGGCCGACGCCGACGGGGAGGCGGAGGAGAGCGAACTCCCCGACCTGCCGCCCGAACTGTCCGTCCCCATGACGGTGGATGCGGAAGGCCGCCCGGTCCCGGTGGAGCAGGCGGGGCTGCCCGCCGGCGGTGAGGCGGCCGACACCACGGCGCCGCCCGCAGCCCCGCGGCAGGACCCGCCGCAGACCGCGGCCGGCACCCCGCCGTCCCCCGCCGAGGCGGAGGGCGACGGGCAGGCCCAGCAGGCCCAGGCCGGGCGCCTGTTCGGGCAGACGGAGGGGCCGGTGCGCGTCACCATCCGGGCGGTGGAGGACAGCTGGATCGAGGTCAGGGACGCGCGCGGCACCCTGTGGGCGGCCCGCAACCTGCGCCCGGGGGATGTCTTCCGGGCGCCGGACGTGCCGGGCCTGACCCTGAACGTCGTCGGCAACGCGGCCGGTGTCGTGCTAGCGGTGGACGGGCGGGAGCTGCCGCCGCTGGGGGGCCGGGGCCAGGTGGTCCGCGACATCTCCCTGGTCCCCGACGATGTGGCGGGCCGCCTGAACCGCTAGGCGGGCATTCGCCCCACCCCCTTGATCGCAGGCGGCCATGCCCGCACCTTATGGCGGCAGCGATTGCATCCCCGCCGCCCCTGCCAGGGCCTGCCGCCCCCGGAGACCGTGACCATGACCGCCGCCATCCGCCCCTGGCGCCAGATCCAGCGCCGCAAGTGCCGCCAGATCATGGTGGGCAGCGTGCCCGTGGGGGGCGACGCGCCGATCACGGTGCAGACCATGACCAACACGGTGACGGCCGATGCCGCCGCCACCATCGACCAGATCCGCCGGATCGAGGAGGCGGGGGCCGACATCGTCCGCGTCTCCTGCCCCGACGTGGAAAGCACGGCGGCGCTGAAGCAGATCGTGCGCGCGGCGAAGATCCCCGTCGTCGCCGACATCCACTTCCACTACAAGCGCGCCATCGAGGCGGCCCAGGCCGGGGCCGCCTGCCTGCGCATCAACCCCGGCAATATCGGCAGCGCCGACCGGGTGCGGGAGGTGGTGCAGGCGGCGAAGGACCATGGCTGCTCCATCCGCATCGGCGTCAATGCCGGCAGCCTGGAGCAGGACCTGCTGGAAAAGTACGGCGAACCCTGCCCGGAAGCGCTGGTGGAGAGCGCACTGGACCATGCCCGCATCCTGGAGGATCACGACTTCCGGGAGTTCAAGATTTCGGTGAAGGCGTCGGACGTGTTCCTGGCCGTCGCCGCCTATCAGGGGCTGGCGGAGGCCTGCGACTACCCGCTGCATATCGGCATCACCGAGGCGGGGGGCCTGCGCGCCGGCACGGTGAAATCCTCCATCGGGCTCGGCATGCTGCTCTGGTCCGGCATCGGCGACACCATCCGCGTGTCGCTGTCCGCCGATCCGGTGGAGGAGGTGAAGGTCGGTTACGAGATGCTGAAGAGCCTGGGGCTGCGGCGCCGGGGCGTCACCGTCATCTCCTGCCCCTCCTGCGCCCGCCAGCAGTTCGACGTCATCAAGACGGTGGAGGTGCTGGAGGAGCGGCTGGCGCACATCACGACGCCGCTGACGGTCAGCGTCATCGGCTGCGTCGTCAACGGGCCGGGTGAGGCGACGATGACGGACATCGGCTTCACCGGCGGTGGCAAGGGCACCCACCAGGTCTATCTGGCCGGCCAGCCCGCCCACCGGCTGAAGGATGAGGCCATCGTCGACCATCTGGTCGGGCTGGTCGAGAAGAAGGCCGCCGAGATCGAGGCGGCCGCCGCGGCCGCCCTACCGGCCGACGCGCCGGTGGCGGCGGCGTAGGACCCGCCGCGGCGGCGCGCCCGCCCGCCGGATGGACGGGGGGCGGTCCTGCGTTGGTGCCTAGTATCCTGTCCGTCCCCCCGTCCAGGTCGATGCCCCCATGACGCCAGCCGCCCGCCTTGCCCCGTTGCCCCTCCTGCTGCTGCTGCTGGCGGGATGCGGTGCCGACGACCCCGCCGTGGCGGAGGCGCAGGAGGTGACGGCGCGGGAGATCGGGCCCATCGTCGGCTCCGACCAGGTCAAGGTCAGCCGGGTGCTGAGCCGCCGGGGCATTTCGTGCGTGGACATGTACGGCGCGCGGGCGGATCGGGCCGGGACCCAGTTCCTGCTGCTCTGCGCCGATGGACCGACCGCCGAGATGCGGGCGGACCATACCCATCCCGACTGGACCGTCTACTCGCTCTGGCTAGACACCCAGGAGGTGCTGCAGGGCAACCATACCAAGCACTGCGCGCCGGTGCCCAGCAGCCGGGACGTCTGCGACAAGCTGTGATCCGGCCGAGCGACCGCTTCCCTGCGGGCGCCGGCCGTGGCAGCATGCGCGTTCAAGGCGATTCCGTCCTATACCCCCGTGAGGCACCGATGCAGCCCCCCATCCCTGGCCTGGGCCAGCCCTGGACGACGGACCTGTTCGTTCCCGTCTACCAGCCCATGCGGGCGCAGGACTGGCGGGTGGATGTGGTGCCGTTGAGCCTGTCCCGCGGCTATTTCAGCGGCCCCACCCCCGTCCAGAACATGGCCATGCTGAGCCGCAACGGCGAGCAGGGGGTGGCCGGTGCCTGGATGTCGATGACCCCGCTGGAGATCGAAAGCCAGGAGGTGGGGGTCCGCGCGTCGGCCGGCCATGTGCTGGTGCTGGGGCTGGGTATGGGCTGGGCGGCCTTGACGGCAGCCCTGCGCCCGGAGGTGACGGCGGTGACGGTGGTGGAGTTCGACCCCGCCGTCATCGGCCTGTTCGAGGCGCAGGGGCTGCGCGCGCAGGTCCCGGCGGAGGTGGCGCGGAAGCTCACCATCCTTCAGGGCGATGCGCACAGCTTCGTTCCCGACCGGCCGGTGGACACGCTGATGGCCGACATCTGGCTGCCCCTCTACGCCCGCGGCCGGGTGGCGGAGGTGCAGCGCATGGCGGCCAACAGCGGGGCCGCCCGAGTCTATTATTTCGGGCAGGAGATCGAGATCGCCATGTACGCCAAGGATGCCGGGCTGCCCCTGGACGCCGCCGGCATCGCCCACGTGGTGGCCGACATGGGCCTGCCCCTGATCGGCCCGGAACGCCCCGACTACCCCACCCTGGTCACCCGCGCCGCGAACCAGTGGTGGCGCGGCGACTGATCGGCGGGGGAGGCCGGGTCAGGCGATCGCCCGCAGCCCCTTCTCCCTGACCAGGTTCAGCAGCTTGAGGGTTGGCCCCTTGGGCGTCTTCTCCCCCCGTTCCCATTTGCTGACCACGCTCTTGGAGACATTTAGGTACAGCGCGAAGACCGGCTGGGACACCTCCTCCCGCTCCCGCAGCTCCCGAATTTCGTCCGGCGTCAACGGCTTCACCTCAGTGAGGCAGAGCGCGTCGAACTCCCGCATGGTGCGGCCGGTGATGGCGCCCGCCTCGTGCAGGTCGGCCGCGACCTCGTGCACCGCGGCCAGCGCATCGGTCCTATAGCTCCGTCCTCCCATCGCACCTGACCTCCATCAGAACATCCCGCGCCAGCAAATCCCGGATCATCAGATCCGGAAGGGTAAGTATCTCATCGGCAAGCCGGCGGAAGGCAGTCAGCTCATCTATGTCGATATTATCCCGCACATTCTTGGCAAACCCATAGACGAAGAAGGCTCTATCTCCCTTGCGGAACAGGATGATGGACCGATAGCCGCCCGACTCCCCTTCATGCGGCCGGGCGATCCGCTGTTTCAACACCCCGCCGCCCAGATCAGCGTCCGGCTTCTTCATGGCTTTTGCCATCGCCTTGCACAGCATGGCATCCGTAATGCGTTCCTTGCGGGCAAACCGCGCAAAGGGCTTGGTCTTGAACAGCCGCACCACCGCCGCCTCGTTACATATAGCACCCGGTGCTACATTTCAAGTTGGCGGACGACAAGAGTTCTAGCGTACCGCCAGATTAATCTACCCCAAATGGTGACCCGACGATCAGCGGCCGTAAAGAAAAAAGCTCCCCGGGAACGCCGTTCCCGGGGAGCTCTCTTTGGCTAAAGCACAATGGCTTTGATGCCCACCCAGCCCGATCAGTCCGGCTTGCCGTGGCAGTGCTTGTACTTCTTGCCGCTGCCGCAGGGGCAGGGGGCGTTGCGGGGGGTGTCGCGCCAGTTCTCCGGATCGTTCAGGTCCTTCTCCACCCCCACCGGCATGGCGGCGGCACCATAGGCCTGGGGCAGGGGGCGGCGCTGCATGCCCGGCGGCAGCGGGGCGTCGGGCGGGGGCATGGCCCCGCCGCGGGCACCGGCCATGGCCAGGGCCGGGTCCTGCCGGCCCAGCTGCAGCCCGTCGGGCAGATCGGGCAGCGGCGGCGGCTCGGGTGCGCGCATCTGCACATGCAGCAGCACGCTGGTCACCTGCTCGCGCAGGTTCGCCAGCATCTGCTCGAACATGGTGAAGGCCTCGCGCTTGTACTCGTTCAGCGGGTCACGCTGGGCATAGGCGCGCAGATTGATGCCCTGGCGCAGATGGTCCAGGTTCAGCAGGTGGTCCTTCCAGACCTGGTCCAGGATCTGGAGCAGCAGCGACTTCTCCACCGACCGCATCAGCTCCGGCCCGATGGCGGCCTCCTTGGCGGCCATCTTGTCCTCGGCGATCTTCTGCAGCCGCTCCTCGATCTCGGCATCGGCGATGCCTTCCTCCTTGGCCCATTCGCGGACCGGCAGGTCCTCGCCCAGGATGCGCAGGCACTCCTCATGCAACAGGCCGACATTCCACTGCTCGGCATAGGCGTTCGGCGGGATGCACTTGGCGACGATGGAGGAGATCACCTCCCGGCGGAACTCCGTGATCTCGTCGCTGATGTCGGTGGCATCCATCACCTCCCGACGCTGCTCATAGATGACCTTGCGCTGGTCATTCATGACGTTGTCGTACTTCAGCAGGTTCTTGCGGATGTCGAAATTGTGCGCCTCGACCCGCTGCTGCGCCTTCTCCAGGGCCTTGTTGATCCAGGGGTGGATGATCGCCTCCCCCTCCTGCAGGCCCAGCTTCTGCAGCATCCCGTCCAGCCGCTGGCTGCCGAAGATGCGCATCAGGTCGTCGTCGAGCGACAGGAAGAACTTCGATGCGCCCGGATCGCCCTGGCGGCCCGACCGGCCGCGCAGCTGGTTGTCGATGCGGCGGCTCTCATGCCGCTCCGTGCCGATGACGTACAGGCCGCCGGCCTTCAGCACCAGCTCCTTCGCCTCCTCGATCTCCTTCCGGATGCGGGCGATGGCGGCCTCGCGCTCCGGCCCCTCGGGCATGCCGGCCAGCTCATGCTGGATGCGCATCTCCTCATTGCCGCCCAGCTTGATGTCGGTGCCGCGGCCGGCCATGTTGGTGGCGATGGTCACTGCGCCGCGCCGGCCGGCCTGGGCGACGATGTACGCCTCCTGCTCGTGATAGCGGGCGTTCAGGACGTTGTGCGGGATGTTCTTCTTCTTCAGGAAGTCGGACAGGATCTCCGACTTCTCGATGCTGACCGTGCCGACCAGCACGGGCTGCTGGCGCTCCCGGCACTCCTCGATCAGCTTGACGATGGCCTCGTACTTCTCGGTCGCGGTGCGGTAGACCTCGTCATCCTGGTCCAGCCGGGCCACGGGCACGTTGGTGGGCACGTCCACGACCGACAGGCCGTAGATCTCCATGAACTCGCCCTCTTCCGTCATGGCCGTGCCGGTCATGCCGGCCAGCTTCGGGTACAGGCGGAAATAGTTCTGGAAGGTGATGCTGGCCAGCGTCTGGTTCTCCCGCTGGATGGTGACGCCTTCCTTGGCCTCCAGCGCCTGGTGCAGGCCTTCGGAATAGCGGCGCCCCTCCATCATGCGGCCGGTGAACTCGTCGATGATGACGACCTTGTCGTCCTTGACGATGTAGTCCACGTCGCGGGTGAACATCTTGTGCGCCCGCAGCGCCTGGTTCGTGTGGTGGACCAGGGAGACGTTCTGGATGTCGTACAGGTCGCCCGACTTCAGCAGGCCCATCTGCGACAGCACGGCCGCCACCTTCTCCTGCCCCGCCTCGGTCAGGGAGATGGCCTTGGCCTTCTCGTCCTTCTCGTAATCCTCTTCCGTCAGGTGGGCCATCACCTGGTTGACGGCCATGTACAGCTCGGAGCTGTCGGTGGAGGGGCCGGAGATGATCAGCGGGGTCCGCGCCTCGTCGATCAGGATGCTGTCGACCTCGTCCACGATGGCGAAATTGAAGTCGCGCTGGACCATGTCCTCGCGCCGGTACTTCATGTTGTCGCGCAGATAGTCGAAGCCGTACTCGTTGTTGGTGCCATAGGTGATGTCGCACCCATAGGCGGCCCGACGCTCCTCGTCATCCTTGCCGTGGACGATGGTGCCCACGGTCAGGCCCAGGAAATTGTACAGCCGGCCCATCCAAGCGGCGTCACGGCTGGCCAGGTAGTCGTTCACCGTGACGACATGCACGCCCTTGCCCTGCAACGCGTTCAGATAGACGGGCAGGGTGGCGACCAAGGTCTTGCCCTCACCGGTGCGCATCTCGGCGATCTTGCCCCGGTGCAGCACCATGCCGCCGATCAGCTGCACGTCGAAGGGCCGCATGCCCAGCACCCGCTTCGCCGCCTCGCGCACGGTGGCGAAGGCGTCGGGCAGGATGTCGTCCAGCGTCTCCCCCTTCTCCAGCCGGTCCCGCAGCCAGTCGGTCCGCATCTGAAGCTCGGCGTCGGACAGGCCGACCAGCTTCGACTCCAGCGCGTTGATCTTCTCGACATCTTTGCGCATACCGCGCACGACCCGGTCGTTCGCGCTGCCGAACAGCTTGCGGGCAATGGCACCGAACATGAACAGGAACCTCAAGGAGCTGACGGAACGGGGCGGGCACCCGCCCCCGCACATGACAACGGCAAACGGGGCGGCCCGGATGGCCGCCCGACGCAAGGCGCGCTGACGATCCGGTGCGCGCGGCCCCGTTGTGCCGCTGACAGATGGGGATGGGGCAGCGGCGGGTCAACGCAGCCGGCAGGCAGCCGGACGGCGCGCGACCATACCATGATCCCGCCATTTTCCAATTGTCTTGTCAGGGGTGGGGCCGCGGCGAACGGTGCGGCCCTTGCCCAGGGGGGCCGCCCGTGCTTAATGGGGGGCGGCCCGCCGCCCGGGCCTGGCACGCCGGCCCCCACGCCGCTGTGCCATGCCTGATCGACACCGTCAGAGGATACAGCTGGAATGTTCGTGAAGTCCCTGCGCGCCGCCCTGCTTGTTGCGACCTGTTCGGCCGCCGCGCTGGCCGCCGGCGCCACCCTGGCCCAGCAGCCGGCCGCCACCCCCGCCGCCCCGGCCGCCCAGCAGACCGCGGAGGACCCGGTGGTCGCCCGCGTCAACGGCAAGGAGGTGAAGCGGTCGGAGGTGATCGCCGCCATGCAGGCCCTGGGCCCGCAGGTGCAGCAGCTGCCCCTGCAGATGGTCTATCCCCAGATCCTGGAGAATCTGGTGGCCGGCCGCCTGCTGGAAGAGGCGGGCTACAAGCAGAAGCTCCAGGACAGCCCCGAGGTCAAGGAGCAGATGAAGGCCGCCGAACGTGAGTTCGTCGAGCGCGCCTATCTGCGCAAGGCCATCGACGCCAAGCTGACGGATGAGCGCATCCGCAAGCGCTATGACCAGTGGGTCAAGGAGACCCCGCCGGAGGATGAGGTGCGGGCGCGCCACATCCTGGTGGAAAGCAAGGAGGAGGCGCAGGCCATCCTCAAGAAGCTGGCCGGCGGTGCCAAGTTCGAGGAGCTGGCCGCCCAGCAGAAGATCGACACCACCTCTGCCGCCAACCAGGGCGACCTGGGCTATTTCACCCAGGACATGATGGTGGAGCCCTTCGCCAAGGCCGCCTTCGCCATGAAGAAGGGCGAGGTCAGCAAGGAGCCGGTGGAGACGCAGTTCGGCTGGCACATCATCAAGGTGGAAGACCGCCGCAAGCAGCCGACCCCGCCGTTCGAGGAGGTGGCCGGCCAGTTCCGCCAGGTGGTGGCGCAGGAGATCGCCGAGGAGGTGGTGGGCCAGCTGCGCAAGGGCGCGAAGGTGGAGCTGTTCAACATCGACGGCAGCCCCATGCCCGCCGCCCCCGCTGCCGCCCCGGGCGCCGCCCCGACGGAAGCCCCCGCCGGCGGCCGCCGCCCGTAACCGCGGCACCGCTCGGGACAGGACAGGAAAAGGGGTCGGCCCACGCCGGCCCCTTTTGCTTTGTGGGGGCGGGGGCGGCGGGACGTGGGCGCGGTGCGGCCGGCAACGTGAGTGTCGGTTCCAGTCTTGTGCGGCTTAAGATGGTGACATTGGACGGGAGTGATCGGGTTCGGCACGGTGTCGAACCACGGGCCGCCTCACCCCAGCGCCTTCGCCGCATCCTGGAGGGTGATCATCAGGGTCAGCGGGTCCAGGGGGGAGGGCTGGAAGCCGAAATGGGCGTAGAATCCGGCGGCGCCGGGGTCCTTGGCGTGGACGAGAAGTGCCCGGACACCGGCGATGTCGGCGACCTGGAGGCTGCGGATCACAGCGTCTTTCAGCATTCCGGCCCCGATCCCCTGGCCACCCCAGCGCACATCCACCGCAAGCCGGCCCAGGACCATCACCGGGATCGGGTCGGGCATGTTCCGGCGCACCCGGCCAGTGGCATCGCGGCTGAAGATGCTGCCGGCGGACAGGCAGTAGAAGCCCACGATCGTTCCGGCACACGCCACCACATAGGTCCGGGATGCACCCGCCGGATTGTTCGCCAGTGCGCGACGACGCAGCCAGTCGTTCAACGCCGCCTGGCCGCAGTCGAAGCCGCTCAGATCATGGGCGGCGGTGATGGGCTCTGGCGGGCACAGAGAACCGGAGCCGGGCAGGGGAAAGGGCGTCACCTCTCCCACGGCGCCTTCCTGCCCATCAGGCGGGACAGCTTCGGGTCGGGGGCGGCCGGGGCGTCCAGGATGTCACACAGGCGCTGGAACCTGTCCTGATCGACGGCAAAAATGCGCTGGTCCAGCAGCGTGTCCTCTGCGGCCTTGCGGGCAGCATCCAGCATGAATTCGGTGCGTGTCTTGCCCAGACAGTCGGCAGCCCTGTCGATCAGATCCCGCTGCTGGCGCGGCGCGCGGATGTTGATCGTAACGGACTGGCTGTCGGCAGTGGCATCGGCCCGCATGTCTGTTGCCCCTGGCATCGCCCGGCCGGCCATCGGCTGGGCAGGGTCAGCATATGGGGATCGTATACACAGCGTCAACACAGGTGGGGCGGCCGTAGAGCGTGCCGGTCTTCCCCCAAAACAGAAAACCCCCGGCAGGTCGCCCTGCCGGGGGTTTCCGTGTCTCTGGCGTTGGTCGCAGGAGCGTCGCATTGCGCTTCGCTCCATGCGACCTACGGCCGTGTGACCTACGGCCGGGGGACCGGACCTCTTAGAAGTCCATGTCGCCCATGCCGCCCATGCCACCCGGGCCGCCGGCCGGGGCGGCCTTCGGCTGGGGCTTCTCGCCGATCATGGCCTCGGTGGTGATCAGCAGGCCGGCGACGGAGGCGGCGTCCTGCAGCGCGGTGCGGACGACCTTGGTCGGGTCGATCACGCCGAACTTGAACATGTCGCCATATTCGCCGGTCTGGGCGTTGAAGCCGAAGTTGAAGTCGCCCTGCTCCAGCAGCTTGCCGGAGATCACGGCGCCGTCGAAGCCGGCATTGACCGAGATCTGGCGCACCGGCGCGGTCAGCGCCTTGCGGATGATCTCGATGCCGAACTTCTGGTCCTCGTTCACCGCCTGGATGCCGTCCAGCGCCTTGGTGGCGTACAGCAGGGCCACGCCGCCGCCGGCGACCACGCCCTCTTCCACCGCCGCGCGGGTGGCGTGCATGGCGTCGTCAACGCGGTCCTTGCGCTCCTTCACCTCGACCTCGGTCGCACCGCCGACGCGGATGACCGCGACGCCGCCGGCCAGCTTGGCCAGCCGCTCCTGCAGCTTCTCACGGTCGTAGTCGGAGGTGGTCTCCTCGATCTGGGCCTTGATCTGGGCGATGCGGCCCTCGATGTCCGCGCGCTGGCCGGCGCCGTCCACGATGGTGGTGTTGTCCTTCGTGATGACGACCTTCTTGGCCTGGCCCAGCATGTCGAGCGTGACGTTCTCCAGCTTGATGCCCAGGTCTTCGGAGATGACCTGGCCGCCGGTCAGGATGGCCATGTCCTCCAGCATCGCCTTGCGGCGGTCGCCGAAGCCCGGGGCCTTCACCGCCGCGACCTTCAGGCCGCCGCGCAGCTTGTTGACCACCAGCGTGGCCAGCGCCTCACCCTCGACATCCTCCGCCACGATGATCAGCGGGCGGGAGGACTGCACGACAGCCTCCAGCACCGGCAGCATCGCCTGCAGGCCGGACAGCTTCTTCTCGAACAGCAGGATGTACGGGCTCTCCAGCTCCGCGACCATCTTCTCGGCGTTGGTCACGAAGTAGGGCGACAGGTAGCCGCGGTCGAACTGCATGCCCTCGACGACGTCCAGCTCGGTCTCCAGGCTCTTGGCCTCCTCGACCGTGATGACGCCCTCATTGCCGACCTTCTCCATGGCGCGGGCGATCATCTCGCCGATCTCGCGCTCGCCGTTGGCGGAGATGGTGCCCACCTGGGCGATCTCGGCATTCGTCTCGATCTTGCGCGAGCGGGCCTTGATGTCCTCGATGACCTTGGTCACGGCCAGATCGACGCCGCGCTTCACGTCCATCGGGTTCATGCCGGCGGCGATCGCCTTGGCGCCCTCGCGGACGATGGCCTGGGCCAGAACGGTCGCGGTGGTGGTGCCGTCACCGGCGAGGTCGGCCGTCTTGGAGGCGACCTCCTTCACCATCTGCGCGCCCATGTTCTCGAACTTGTCGGAAAGCTCGATCTCCTTGGCGACGGTAACGCCGTCCTTGGTGATGCGGGGGGCGCCGAAGCTCTTCTCGATCACGACGTTGCGGCCCTTGGGGCCCAGCGTGACCTTCACGGCGTCGGCGAGGATGTCCACGCCGCGCAGCATCTTGGCGCGGGCGTCGGTGCCGAACTTAACTTCCTTGGCAGCCATTGTCTTCGTCCCTTGAATAAAAGCGGATGTTCAGGCTTGTCGGTCGGGCGACGGATCAGGCGGCGTTCATCACGCCCATGATGTCGCTCTCCTTCATGATCAGGTACTCGACGCCGTCGATCTTGACCTCGGTACCGGACCACTTGCCGAAGAGCACACGGTCGCCAGCCTTCACATCGAGCGCGATCAGCTTGCCGGCATCGTCGCGGCCACCCGGACCCACGGCAACCACCTCACCCTCCTGGGGCTTCTCCTTGGCGGTGTCGGGGATGATGATGCCGCCGGCGGTCTTCTGCTCGGACTCGACGCGCTTGACCACCACGCGGTCGTGCAGCGGACGGAAACGCATGAATTCTCTCCCTTTCAAAGGCAAAGAGCTCGGGATGAGCCTGTTGTTAGCACTCACCCGCGGTGAGTGCCAACGGAGGTAATAGGGAGCCCCGCCGGAGTCAAGAGGGGGCAAGGGGCCCCGCCCCACCCTTTCGGCAGGCCACCCCGCCCGAATTGGCAGCACTCCTGCCGCCCGGCTGCTAACATTCTGATTTCATTGATAAAACATCTTCACAAAACCGCTAATCCGGGCCACCATCCATCACGGCGGGGGATGGGGCCAACCTGTTCCGCGAACGCCAGAAGGGGGAGGAGCCCGCCACCGCATCGCATTGTCCACGATGGGGGACCGGCATGGCTCTGCATACGACCGGCGCGCCGTCAGACCTGGCGCGGCAACTGTCCGACTACCGCCTGACCACGGCGGAGATCCTGTACCACATGCCCGATCATCCGGGCCTGCTGCAGAGTTTCATCTGGCAGGAGCTGGACATCGCGCCCCGCTTCCCGGTGCTGCGGCGCTTCCTGGATTTCTGGAGCCGCAACCTGGATGGCAAGCTGCACAGCGTGCAGGTCGCCAGCCAGGGGCTGATCGCCCCGGCGCGGCTGCGCGTCGTGGGGGCGGAGCTGGTGCTGCACTGACGCTGGCGCCCCCGATGCGCCCCTCTACCGGCAGGCGCGCCAGCGGCCCAGATCCAGGTGCAGGTGGTCGGCGTGGGCGCGGTTGTGGTCGGGGGACAGGACCGCGCGGAAGGGGCCGCAGGCGCCGTCGCGCAGGCGGTGCAGGAACCGGGCTTCCGCCGTCGGGCTGCCGTCGGGGCCGGTTCGGGTCCAGTCGCGGGCGATGGACAGGCTGCGCCCGTCGGCCAGGGTGATGCCCGCGATGTCGATGGCGTTCGCGGTGGCGTGCTGGCTGCGGTTCCGCCCCTCCCCCCGGTCGGTGCGGACATTGCGGCAGGCATAGGTGCCGTAGGTGACCAGCC
>JARWLF010000886.1:0-12405 GCA_029853055.1 Scenedesmus sp. KT-U | reverse complement strand
CGTAGTAAAGTGGCAGTGTCTTAGGACCTCCGCCCTAGGGTGAGAACTTCCTAGTGGGGACTGAGTACGTTTACTAGACTAGTGAAACTGGGGTTACGTCCGTAGGGGCATTTTTTGCCACTGTCGCTGCTGCTTGTACTCCAGACTGGTCGAGTAACCTACTATGGTGCCCCAGAAAGCTTCGCCAAGGCTTACGACCCAAGCAGGTATGTTATACTTTAGCATCAGGTCAATGAGCTGATAAGATATGTTCTCTCACAGATTATTGGTCGAGATAGAGTGACAGATAGTCGTCCTAGAGTGGTCCGTTTACTAGACGGGACAAAGGCGTCCAGATGACTACAAGCTTGAAGATCAAGCTTGCTAACTGACCTCGTGATTGTTGTTATTTATCAAACCAAGATGATCATGCAGTTTCAGGACAACAGGTGTTTTCACAGAATCATACTGCTGCCAATGCCCGCAGGGGTGAGGGTTCATTTGGTATCCTTGCATATGGCTCCTGTGGATACACGAATGCAGGAGGACGGTTCGCATTCTCTCAAGAAGAGGTAATACTGAAGTCCTGGCTTTTGACATCATTTCAACGTAACATCAACGTAACATGGCTTGCTGCTGCAGACAGACTGTTGCTTGTTCAAATCTGGCAGGCTGAACTGCAGCGACTTGACGAGTCTCTGTGCAGAGTGTGGGTCCAGCAGGTTGTGCATACAGACAATGCAGCAGACTAGCTTGCATTGGCAAAGTCAAATGCACAGATGCACAATGCGTTCCCTGGTGCTGCTGCTACTGCTGCCAGGCTGCTGCTTCTGCTGATGCCAGCGAGGACTATCCCGGCAGTTGTGGACGTTGTTGAGAAATCAAATGTGACGATTCAACTCCTGTGAAAGGCAAGTAGCAAATAAGCTGCAGTATGACACTGATATAAGACACATCGCTTCAATCAACAATCAAGTGGGTGTATGGATTCCGCTTGCATTGCAACGTGCATTGTCAGATTCCCCACTGCTGCTGCTGCTGCTGCTGCTGCAGACAACTCCGGCAACCCGATCAAGATCTCTAACGGTTACTTCGAGGGTGACAAATGGCGGCCATATCTTCCCCCCATGAATGCAGCTGTAACAGACACTCAAGGTCGAGTGTTTGACGGCAGTGCTGAGGCAGATCTACCAAGTCATACTGCGGTGTGCCACAAGAATGGTGGTACACACAAGATCAGGATCGTTGATTCTTGCCCTTGTTCACAGGTATGTGATCAGTGATCATTATGATGTGATCAGGACATTGGATCGTTTGTGATCAGTGATCATCATGATGTGATCAGAACATTGGATCATGGTGTGATCAGAGATCTTGTGATCTGAGATCATCAGGTCAGCGATCAATACTATAAGCTGATCTTCACAACGATCACGCTGATTCCTGTCTGCCAGCAGTCACATGATCAGTGATCAACAGTGATCATCAAGGTCGGAGGTTGAGTCATCATTTTCTATGTGTCGATCGTGTTTCTGAGGCATGATTTCAACGTTTGCATCACTGATCATTCACAACATCATGATCTATGGTCAACACAGTGATCAGTACCACTGAGTTATTTGATCAACCGTTGGTAAGGGCCTTACACCGACCATATCAAACTACTGCCGCCCCCCCTGCTGCTGCTGCTGCTGCCTTGTTACTTGTTATGTTACTAACAGAAACTGAAGGCTGGTGCTCCTGGTGTGACTGAAGACACCACCAGAACTCAGCAGTGGTGCTGTGAGAGTAAAGGTTAGTCATCATTACGTCATCCTCTGACGCCGTGTCAGTGCTCATGCCATCCGTTGCAATGTTGTCAATCCAGTGCATTAACATGCAGCCATCGCTGCTGATGTGCAAGCATGCTCAAATGTCTCACAAAGCTTGGTGGCCTCCGCAGAAGTCTACGAAAACCAACTAGCAACTGACACACTGCTTCTGCCGCCACCGCTGCTGTTGCTGCCGCATCACCAATGCACCTTGAAACAGCCACCCACTTTGACATCTCCTACTATGCGTTTGAGAAGCTTGCTCACCCTCTGAACGGAGTCATGATGATCAAGTACAGAACCATAGACTGTGATACGGGAGCGGCTGCACCTACCGGCTACATTGACAAGTGGGTTGCGCACGCCGATCATACAATTATGCATAACATAGATAGTCACTATTGTTGTATGTGTAGTACACATTGACAAGTATTCATGCCGCATGCATGCGTCCTAGCATACACACATGCCTAGCAAAGTTGACCATATTGACCAGAGTCCGAGGGAAATGTTTATATCATATCATCATTGTTCTTGCAAAGTCAGAAATCACATACATGAATGTATTGATGATGTCTGCCACCTTACCTGATGTGTTATGTATGCAGGAATATGATGTATTCTGGTGGTCCTCGTGCCGGATGGTCTTGGTTCCAGTACAACTCTGATGACTCTCAGCTGGCAAAGGCAGAAGGTGAATTATTGGAGATGGTGTTGATGCATATTCTGTTGTCTTCAAATTGCTCTGCATGCTGTGTGCGACTTATATGAACAGTTGATGTAGCAAAACATTGTTTGCAACATCTATGTGTATGGAACGCACAATATACCTTGACACACCCCTACTTGCATCGTTAGTTTATTGTACAACAACACACCTGATTTTGTACCATAAAACAACCATACGTGTTTATCAGAAATTGGCAACTTTACTTCGACAGTACAAACTCATATGATCTATTGTACATGTGCAGAACCATCTCCTACTGGCAAGGCCTCAACCTGTTTGAGGCTGTATAATGGAGGAGGCCTTCAGTTCAAATGCAGGGAGTGCTTCAGATCAAGCACGTTCCAGCCTTTTGCAGGTATGTATTAAACATCATAATGGCAACTGAACCAGAGTTAGCTGTTTCACAAATATTTCATATTTCATATTTCAGTGCAGTGCAATAGAGTTTCACATACTTGAATAGTGTCATATTCGATGATTGTTGGTGGCCACTAGGTGTGCTCGTGTGTCGATGATCATATACGCTCAGCGCTTTGTTGCATAGGCGTGATTCAGAAACAGAAAGGGGACGTGTGTGGCTGTCAGGTTCACTCTACTAGATGTTATGGTAACCTCCATGCCCCCTATAAGGGGCTACTTCAAAGGTTAAGATCAAGCACAGCTTTGCCATCACTTCAGGCTTGCAGTCTCCGCAAGAAGAGAATTCCAGAAAGAAAGATTATGACTGGTGCATTGCCGGTGTTTGTTCAGGTGCCAAGGCGATAAGCTTCAACATCAAAGCCAACGGCCATCCTAGTGACGGCCTGAGTATGATCCTGCAGCAGGCGGAGACAGAACTGTACTGTTCAGGACAACCTACCACCGGCCCTATAACAGCTGAATGGACAAAAGTAACAGTGCCTATTGCAGATTTCAAATGTGGTGGTGTTAAATTGCAGGAAATAACACAGTTTGAATTCCAGAACTCTTCTGGAGGCGATGTGCCCGTCTGTGTTGCTGATGTTGCGATTGAGCGCTAAGTACTTATATAAACGTAGTAGTTGGCAATGTTTCAAATGCCATCTTAGAGCCTCTGATATACGGTATATCAACATCGTCATATTGTATACGCAGCGTCTCACGTTTCACAAATGGGTCTTGATTGTCGTGGGTACATTCATTGACCTCAGTGAGCTGACTGCATGTCGTAAATGCGAGATAATATGACACATTCTGTTGTAACAGGTCCTAGCATTTACGTCCACGGTCTTGGCTGCGTGGCTGGATGGATTCAAAGCCTTGGCCCTGTCCGGTATGAAACGATACCTTGTGTGTGCTGTGTGCTAGGTGCATGGTTAATATGGAAGGATGCATGATGCCATGCACATGTGGCAAGCAGTGCTGCCGCAGCACTGCTCTGAGAGCTTGCTATCACAGCCTGTGACGTAATGATTACGTCGATGAGTACTACTCGTCGGTCTTAGAGGCATCTTGGTGTTGTCGATGCTTTGCAATAAGTGCTACAAGTAGTGGCACTTGTGGTATGCATAGCAGTTAGACACTGTGCTTAGTTTATGGCACTTGCTTCTCAGGCAATGCTGGGTTGGTGGTTGCTTTTGTTGATGTATTGTAGTCTTTGGCAAAAAGAGAGAGTCTCAATTGGGATAGATGCACATGTTGTAAGATCTTCCAGACCTTCTTCAGAGTGATACTTTTGACAAGCATGGCATACCACAGACTCTACTCTTGGTATCATACCAACAGAATGTCCGGCAAGTTGTGTTGAGAACGCACTGCAAATGTCCACAATGTGCCATGATGGGATGAACAACAGATTGCATTTGCATGGGTACTTGTCAATTGCAAAGATAGGAAAAACATCAGTTGTGTTATAGTTGACCACTGCTGGTCTGTTGTATTTGATGGTATCATAGTATCATTGGCAATATAGTAGTGGCTTACCAGTCATGCTGAAGTGATAGACGCCATCACACGGCCGCCCCATGATATGCCATGCACGTAAAGACCCAACACCAGTATGGGGCGGCACTCATCAACTTTTGTATACTGGGTTGTCTTCTTTCTACTTGCTTGAGCATGTGGAGGTGCTGCAAAAGAGCTGGGTTATACATCGGCATATTGTAAAGGCATACCGCGGCGTAAAGCAGTAAGATGCACACATGACAGTATGCTATGTAACATGGCACATGCAATGGCTTGCGTGATAGTCATGGTGACAATGTGTTGGTGGGGATAGAACAGTTGGTCAAGCTGTGTGATGGCCAGTACTATTCTAGCTGTGACAGTGGTATTGTAGGTCCCTGAATTGAGTGTTAGTTGGCAGCACCAAGTCGGAAAATTGACCTCGGGTGCAACGATCATCAAGGCTTGAAACTCGGCATGTGACTCGTCATGAATGTTCTTATGAACAGATGGTTGCAGGCTGATGATGATGACTACACGACACCACTGCTATAGCCAGACTAGCCTAGTGGTAACGCTGCACTAGTCTGCTGACTTCAAGAAATTTGACGTTCATTGTCTACTGCTGTGCCTTACCCGCAAAGACATGATTTTATGGGTGCAGAGCACTCTGCAAGCTCAATATTTCAACGGTTGACCCGTCTCGTATCTGCCGTACGTGAGACAGAGTTGAACTCGTCAAGAAGGGACATTTGGATGCCATCCGATGGCATCGGATGGCATCGGCAAGCAGCCTTGTCATGGCATGACAAGGCTGCTTGCGGTGGAGTTAGCTGCGCCGCAGGCACAATGAACAAGTAGAGGACCTTGCATGCATCACGTAAGCTACAATGTTTGTTTGCTATGTCTGCTCACGCGGTCATCTGGCCTATACGGCATATCTTCAACAACTCTGGATAAGGCGCCGTGTCGTTCACCAACGGTTGTATGTTGTCGCGCGGCAGTGCGGTTCGTACCACCGGTACGAAGCCGGGCCGAAGCCGAGGCTGGGGCGCTCGACCTCAGGACGCGACGCACAGAGGCAGTACGATGGCATTACGATGGCTCTGACACTGCAAGATACATCAGCAACCCTCGACTCCTGCAATATCACCGGCAGACAATGGGCGGCGGACCAGCGGGAAAGTTCTTTTCAGCCCTTACCAAACGTACGATTGCACTTCTGGCAGCAAGCGCTGCCTCTCGTCAGCTATCACTATGCTTGACAGTTGTGCTGAGGCTTGCGGCCATTTGAGCTGATCAACGCTGCTGGCAGGCCCGCGATCATCAGTTCCGACCGGTCATTGTAGGGCGGAGGGCGCCTAACGATCAATGCTTTCAATGCTTCAGTGATGCATGATTGCATAAGTAGTAGAAGTAGTGGTCAATATCCTAGCATACTTGGTTTCTGATAGGAAGCTCCTTTGTGTTACCACACTGCGCTGAATGATGCACATCATGTGATTGTACAATTGAACCTGTTTTTGACGATGTTCACAACGTACCTAGGTACAAGTTGCCTTCTAACCGTATGGTACATACCGTACCATCATGAGTCACAACTCGACCAAACGTCATGGAATTACAAAGCAGGACAAAGACATTGAAAACCATCGTGCCTATGGCATTGCTGACCTTACAAGGGCAACAAACTTGTGCCTAGACTTGACTTCCATTATCCAGGCAATACTCAGCTGTACTACACACAAAAACACATCCAAAAGCAACAGCTCACTATCTAGGGCAAGTTTGTTAACTGACAAGTCATGCAAAACGAACAACCTATGCGAGTAACGGCTTGCTGTGATTACTGTACTGCCCAAAACACCCAAACGCAGAAACATTGGATGCACTACTGCGTTGAATAACACATATACTGCAGGTGTTGATGTGGATTCAATGTGTAATTCCTGTTGTGCTGCATGGCATCTTTGGCTACACAATGCACAAATCTGCAGAAAGATGGCTTGCATGACGACGATTGCAACAAGTAGTTGGCTTCTGTATACTTGCACGAAAGCAAGCTTCGTATGTGTCTGTGAACACCAAGCCAGACCGTTGCCAGTAGCAGCTAAAAATGAAAGGACCATTTTTATGACAACTATGTGCATGTCATGTTCACCAGCGCTGTCGTCAATCTTGTTATCTTGGGCTGATACCAACTTGACGACAAGTCTTAAACCAAGACCTAAACCAATCAAAGTATATGCAACCCCCGCATATAAGTCCAAGTTGTGTAACTCAGCGCTTTTGAACATCTGATACTGTGTTTCCAAACCTGGATATCGATGACTAAACCCAAACAGTGTAGTACCCCAGTTACTAATGATTACGTCATCCACCCTTGTCTCTCTGTGATGCAGCAGACTTGCTGCTGCTGCTACTGCTGCCATGCCTGGATTGCAGCTGCTACCGGCAGCGGTAGCTTGTTGAACATTCTGAACTGGCAGCATGGGATCTAATCCCTTCTTGATTGCTACCTTGCTGTTGCTACTGATGTTGTTGCTGAGTATGCCGTTCTGAAGACTCTTAGCAGCAGCAGCTTCATGCATTGTGTGTGATGCATTGTGCATTTGCTGCTGCTGCTGTTGAACGAGGTCACAGCATGCCGACATGTCATTGTCATAAAACAGTTGTAACAATGTCTTGCAAGCCGCCACTGCTGTCGCTGCCCCTGTTACAGCTGCTGATGTGTTTGACGATGCATCACGTGAATTGGGCGTAGTAGTAGCTGGCACTGCTGCCAACAGCACTGTAGCAAGGTCCCGAACCAGTGGCAGCAGCAACTGCTGCCAGATCTGCTCCCTTGTCTGACCTGCGTGCATTGCTGCTGCTGCAAGCTGATGCATTTCTTTTGCTGCTGCTGCCGGCAGCAGCAATACAGGGTACTGAGCTAACAGCAGGCTGTCCTGGCTGCTGCTGCTGCTGCTGCTGCTGCTCTTGTGCTGCTGCCGCTCGGCCAAAATCAAGACATGTAGAACCTGCTGCTGCGTAGTCTCCAGGGCTGCTGCTGCTGCTGTTGCTGCTGTGTCGCATCGTGACCCAAGCGCCTTAGCAAGATTCACTGATAGCTGCATACCATCCTGACTCAAGCTCTCTTCTTCTTCTGCTGCTGCTGCTGTCGGCGCTGCTGCTGCTGCTGCTGCTAGTGGCCATGCTTGATCTAGCATCACCTTGCTTGATTGCCTTGCCTCTGCAACAATCACTCGAACACGCTCGTACCTCTCCTTCTGCAGCCGTAGCATGCATTCTGAGTTCAAATGCACTCTGACCACACTCGCGCATTTGCCATGCATTTGCTGTGCATTGTGCTTTGGTACCTGCTGCTGCTGCTGCTGCCATGGCAGCACTAGGGGTTCTACTAGTATTCCGTCCACTTCAGCTGTCACTGCAACATCTACTGCAGCAGCTTCATCACAATGCACTCCATCTTGCTGCTGCTGCTGCTGCTGCTGTATGGTCTGGAGGTCCCAGCCTGAGAAGTCCTGAAGCACTTGCTGCTGCACAACCTGTTGCATTTGCTCATCTGTTATGTTATTAACAAGGTTTAAATTCAAACCATACTGCTTAAGCCCTACTACAGAGTAAACCATCTGGTAGCAACCTCGGAAGGATGCTATGTGTGTAACCAGCGGCACACTCCCAGCAGCAGCAGCAGCAGCAGCATGGGATGCATTGTTGATGTAGCCATTGAGATGGTGTGCATTGGTATGTGCATTGCTGTATACTGCTTGTACTGCTGCCAAGACATGCTGCTGGAAGTGCTGCAAGTCTTCAAGGCCTGAACAGCAGCAGCGCAGCAGCAGCAGCGGCAGCAGCAGCAGCAGGTTAGAGTCTGCTAGACAAAATGAAAAAGGCAAACATTGCAAACAGACCTCATCCCAGCCTAGACGCACTGTGACCAGGCAGTCTGATACCAACCTATGCCTCAAACATGCCATGCATTGTCACGAATAACAACTGTGACATGTTACAATTATATTTGTAACATGTCAGAACGTTATGCTCATGACTCACCTGCTCCCTGAGGTGCTGTAAACTTGAAAGAGATGACGTGTCTACTGACGGGGCTGATATACTGCAGATGTGCCGGAACACGTGCATTGGCGCCAGCAGCAGCAGCAGCAGCAGCGGGACTTGATCCAGCGCTGTTGTCAGGCTCCGCACACACTGCTGCTGCTGCTGCTGCTGCCGGTGTACAACTGACACTAGCACTACTGCCACCGCCACCACCACCACCACCACTGCTGCTGCTGCTGCTGCTGCTGCTGCTGCTGCTGCTGCTGCTGAGCGAGCACGTTGCATGTGCGGTTGTGTCGTGCATTGACTGCTGCTGCTTCTTGTCTAACGCACATGGCTGCTGCTGCTGCTGCCGCTGCTGCCATGCATTCCTTGCCCTGTTCTCAAGATATGTCAGCAGCAGTCCAGGAACAACGATATCCACCAGATATAACAATGCATTGACAGTAGTGGACAATGCAGATACCTGCTGCAGCAGTAATGCACGATCTGACAGCAGTGCTACTGCTGCATTAATTTGACAATGCACGTCGTACCCGCACGTGCATTGTGGGTCTGCTGCTAGCAGCAGCAATTGGGTAAACCAGCAGACGATGCTGCCTGTCCAGTATGTGCTAGCTGGGATGCGGCAAATAATGCACGCCAGATTTGGCAGCAGCAGTCGATGTTGCCAGAATAATGCACAGAATCTGCAGCAACGCAAGTACAGCAGCAGCAGCAGCAGCAGATGTCAACATGTGCAGGGCAACATGTTGGTCGGTTCGTCAATCAAGTATTACTATTTTACTTTGACAGTACATGAGAAACACCACACAGGGGCCGATTGCAGCATGCGAAGGTACAGCAAATGCTGCTAGCAGCAGCAGCAGCAGCACCCAGCAACGCTTACTTGCATTCTGATGGCCGAACAGCAACCAGCACTCCAGCAGCACACAGGATCCTGTACCCCATATTGAAGTATCCACGAAACCAAACGTGCCACTGCTGCTTGTAAAAACCCATCAGCAGCAAGATTGTAACAAGCACAAGGCCAGGCCAGTCAAATGCACCTGCCTCTGCTGCTGCTGCTGCTGCTGCTGCTGGTGGGAATGCAAGCCGGAAGAGTGGTGGTAGATACAGCAGTAGGCGCATTGCTGCTACTGCCAGGTCAAGCATAACAGCTGGTCTGCTATATTGCAAGATGAATGCACGTTCTGATGCTGCACTTGAGACAGGCGCCATGGCAGAGCTGGATGACGTACTGATTAGAGATACCTGCACCAAACAGCATTGCTTGAGTGCAGCTGCAGTCTCAACGTTGCTCGCATTGTGACTTGTAGCAGTGCGTCATGCTTGTCGATCTAAAAGGCGCAGAGGGTTCTGGACAGCGCAAGCAAACTCAACATAGCTGCAGCAGCAGCAAGCAAGCATTAACAGCCAGTAGCATCCCTGATAGGTACCGTGACTGTTACAACAATAACACAACAATAATCCAAATATTACTCTGTATGCTTCAGGCACAAGGCGTACCTAGTTTGCCCGATACAGCGCGGTGACTTCAGTAGTGGGTATCGGGACCTCTTATTGCACACAGATCACCCTTGGGCTGTCCAGCTGGCCTCGGTATACATAACGTCTAACTCTTGTCACATTGTCGCAGCAGCTAGCGGGTGATCAGCACGCAGTAGCGCACTAAGGAGGTCAATGCTGGATGGATGAAGGCAATGCCAAGGCTCGACACTGCGACAACTGCTTGTTGCAAGCAAGGTACTCACAACGATAGTTCTAAGACAAGCGTATTGTTGACAATATGGTGTAACCAGCAGACGAGGCTCCAACTATCAGTACCTGAGCACGTGCTGCAACGCTTGCAATTTTCGGAATGTGGGTCAGGGGCGCTATCAGTGTCATACCAACTCCGCTACCGTAGCCGTTGGCGGCGTTGGATCATACTCAACGTGCTGTATCAGAGCGTTTGCAACACTAAGACTCAGTCTCAGTTGGCAACAGAGATGCCATGACCAGCTAGTAACGCTACTGCTGTCCGGTTTCATGCACCGTCCATAGCTGCATTCTTGGAGTAGCTATAAGCAATGATCGATCAACTTACTCCTGCACAGAAGCTTGGCCTCGGGGTGTATCAACCTTATGATATAAACAGACCTGTCTAGTGGAACAGATCTGTCTAGACAAGAAGTACAATACTTGTATGTTTTACCGCAGGCTCAGCACGAGAGGCTCTCGATTAATCAATTGGGCACTTGAGTTCCAGTCACAACCGCAGAATGTCAACACATCATGAAGACTACTGTCAGAGACGTCGACACCGTAACCACTACGCAACATGAATCGCTGCAGGACACACACCAATACTGCAAGAGCCTCTGTGCAGAACATGACGTGCAATCTCACCATTCGCATACAACGCGCAAAAGTAGCATCAAACGCAACACTGTAGTGACAGCAGCAGGCTTCGCCATGCAATGCAACATCTGCCATACAATACAACCATCATGGCGGCAGCACAACTTGCAAGCTACAAGGTCAAACCCAATAATCTACCCTCAGATCTGATGTAATCGCTGCTGCCTTGGCATCAACATCAGCAGCCTGACCACCAGCTAAACAGTGGCTGTCATAGCATATCAACCGGCTATGATTCAGCTGGTTGGAATAAAGACTGCTGCTGTGAAACCGTTTTAGTAGAGTTGATCAACCATACATAGGCATAGACCGCTGCCACTCCCGCACCAAGCAGTAGATGCAGTACTGCTTGCATTGTACTACTTGCTACTGCAGTAGCTGCTCAGCGTGCAGCTGGGGTGCAAAGACAGTATGACACGCCAACAAAAACACATCACCACCACCACCAGCAGCAGCAGAGCGGCGGTGACTGCTTATATTCCTGCTCATCTGGTAGGCGAAGGTGCTGGTGCTGACTCAGCAAACCCAATCTTACTATTCCCAACATCAAAAACGGTGTGATAAGCTCCAATAAACACATCACCAAGGATCCACAGAGGGCCTGCTGGAACATCTAAACCCAGGAAACCACTAACACACTGGGAGTCACCTCCTGCAGCAGCAGCAGTGGCAGCAGCAGCAGCAGCAGTGGCAGCAGGAGCAATGAAAGTACAGGATACAGATGTCCAACTTGCAGTCTTGATTGATGAAATCAAAGCATGAATCAAATGTGCAGCAGGGAAAGCTGGGGATACATAACTTGGTATTTCTCGGAAACATACCTGCGTCAATCTTGAGAATGTATTGATCAGGTGCCAGTGCAAACTCTTTGCCCTTTATCTTGAACGATATTGTTGGCAGCTCCTTGACCTTGGCACATTTGACCATTGCTGGGCCACCGAAGTCGAGCATGGTGCAGATACCCTCAACCTCCTGCATGCAAAGATACAGTAAGAAGCTTACATCACATTAATCATCAGATGTAGAACAATGTGCTTTCATGATGACACTTACATTGCCTTCTACACTTGTCATTTTGAACTATAAAGTGGAAGTTCATCCACAACAACAACATGTTTGCCTGATATATGCAACATATATTTGACACACATCAAAAGCTTGTAAAACATTCATACAACATATGTACATTCATACACCGTATATGTACATGTACATTTATATATGGTGTGTAAATGTATGTATATATGTATAACACCACATGTGATCAGATACTTACCTCCTCAATCTGTTGCATTGTCTTGTTATTGTGCAGAGCCAGCTTGATATACTCCACAGCCATGTTGCAGAAATCACAGCCGATATTGTTACTGCTGCTGCTGCTGCTGCTGCCCTTCAGCGGGCCGTTGCCTTTATGACCATACCTACATAGACATCCATACATCTTGGTTCCTATATTAAATGATGATGATGATGAATATGCTGGCACACTGCTGGGACTACTGCCCAGTGGCTACAAATTCA